>VWZK01002987.1:77219-148054 GCA_013396935.1 Baryphthengus martii | reverse complement strand
CAGGCCCATGGCGGGCGGGGAGGCGGGCGCGTAGTGCGCCGTGCGAACGGGGAGCTCCTGTACGGCCCCTGCAAGCCCGGCCCTGACCCCGTCCCGTGAAACTGCCCCTTCGTTCTGCGGGGCAGTGTGGAGGGGCCTCGGGCAGCGCCTGCAGCGGCGCTGAGAGAAAAGCTGTTTTGCAGGTACCGTGACACGTTGCCTTCGGCCAGAAGCTGTAGCTGCGCCGAGGACCGAGCAAGGCGGTCTCTTCGTTTGCCCCGTGCCCCTTGTCTCAAAGCTAAGTTTAAGTCCCCAGAACTGGAGGGGACTCGCAACTCTGCATGAGGCACGGGGATCTGTGTGCGATGTGAGGGACACGGACTGGGTACCGGCAGCAGGGTGCGTTTGTGCTGAGTGCCTAGAGGTAGGGCACCCACAGGGAGCCTGAAGGCTACACCTCTGAAACTGTGGCCTTCTTGCTTGTCTTGATGGAACAAAACGTGTCGCTGAGGTGGCTGTCCTGTCTACGTGGTCCTGTGGAGAGAGATGTATCCTTGCTCTGTTTTCGTGCTTACACACTGCAGCCCTCGTGTAACTGCCTCTCACAGCCCTGTTTCCCTCTACCTGCCACCGTAAGGCACACTTGTATAGCAGAGGCTTTAATCGAGGATCAGGTGAAGAGAATGAGGGCTGCAGGAAAAGATTTCCCTTCGCTGAGGCTAGCGGCCTGGCCTCTCCTTTTGACAGCAAGTGCCGACATACAGCCTATTTCAGTTCCTTCAGAGAACTAATTATTTTCTCCCTGTATGTGGGCCCTGGAGGAAAAAGTCAGAGCACCTCCCTCCCCCGTCATTCTGTATCTCCAGTGATCAGAGCACTTGCTTGGGAGCTGGAGATGTGGCTCCTGGTTCTTTTCACAGTACTTTTGTGTTTTGTCCTCTTGACAAGTGTTCAATGTAAAATACATGGAGCACACTTGGAAAAGGGGACTGAAATCCAAGGCTGTTCCCCTCCCTTCCCCATGGCAATGTTATTATTGCTAGGTCATGGCCTCTTCTTGATTACTCCCTTGAATCCTGAATCCCCACCCCCTCCCTCAGGTAGCAGTACGGGTTCAACAGGCTGGTTGAAATTGGAGTGTGTGTCGTGCTAGCCTGTCTCCCAGTAGATACTCTTCAGGCTGGCCTACCTCCTGGTTAAAATGCTCTTCAGGAAGCTCAGAGGGAGGCATCTGAAGCCCATTGAGCAGAAGGGGGAAGAACTTGACCTTGGGTCTCCTGGTGTGGGGGCACTGCAAGGCACACACACGGGGCCGAGTTACCCCATGGGGAATTGAGGAAAAGTTCAAAGGGGCTGGTGAAGTGTTAAGCAAGAGCAGTCAGCACATGGTGGGGAAGTTGATGATAAGTGTTTGCAGCTGGTTCTCTTCCCTTCCCATCACCCCCCACCTCAGAGGAACTGAGCAGCTGCTGAGTCAGGAGCTGCCTCAAGTTGGAGGAATGGGAGGTAACCTGTCCTGGGTGTTTGAGGCATGATGCAGCCAGCAGTGGGATAGTGACAGGCACCTCCTACCTGCTGTCCCATCTTGGAAGAGCGCTGGCAGCAGTGTGCTGCCAGGAGCTGGAGCCCGCTGGTATTTGTTGGATGTGCTCTGAGCTGTCTGCGCAGCCAGGGCTCTGGGTCTCATCTTGCACAGAGACGTGTCTGAGCTCCGAATTCCAGCCCAGAGGAAAGAGAGGCACGGAGCTGCCCGACGTGGTGTGGTGGTTTTGGGTATGTGAAAGGCAGAATGTCCTGTATCTTGGGATGCTGACAATCTAAAAATAGGGTCCCAGAGCCTCCAGGATTAGGCATCAGTTGAGCAGGAGCTTTTGAGAGGGCAGTTTTGAACTTTAATGCCTCAGTTCTGCCCTGGCCCTGCTTTTGGTATTAAAGGCCTTCCATTCCTTGCGCCACATGTGAATGTCACTTCAGCGCTCCCAGGGCATGCAGCTATACTACAGCTAACTGCCCTGACGACTACCCCCGGAATCTGAAAAGTTGAATTCTTCCGTTCCTACACACCCTCGCCTGCCTTGCAAAATCGTTCCCTTCAGTCTAGCAAACGGCTGTTGTACCTGTGGAGAGCCAAAGTCAGCGAGCGTGAGACCTGATTTCCTTTAATTGGGGGCGGGATTCACTGTGTATAGTCAGCTCACATAATTGAATATGCCCTGAGAACCGATCTGCTGAAGAGCCTGCTGTTCCTACGTACACCAGTTACTTTTCCTAAGCTTCACATTAAGCTTAAAACATATCTAGGTAGTGGTATTATAAGCCTTGTTTCACCAAAATGGATTTCTTTCCTTGGAAGTAAACAAGCAGAGCTGGGGAGGAATGGTAGCTGAGGTCTGACAGATGTTCAAGTACGTGAAGCTTAAAGAGGAACGTATGCTATTCAGTTTGCTCACAGAGGCTTTGTGACCTGTGTCTTCGCGCTAATGATGACACAAGCTTTTTTGAATAAAAGGAAGAAATTAACTGCCTTGGCTAATTGTACCCTTGCTAGCTAGCTAACCAAGGGCACCGTTTGACTGTGAAAATTGTTGGTGCACCCAAATCTCTCAGCTCGGGAGAATAGCTGAAGTGAGAGTGTTCCCATATCTGTGGGTTAGGAGGGCTATTAAAAAATCTTCCTAATTGGAAAATTAAACACTATTGCTTTAAAACAGTGGTGCACTGCTTTAAAAAATTAAGACCATATGGAATCATTTATTACTTTTCAATATGTATTCAGTCTCTGGTGCAATTTTATGTACCCGCTAATGCATAAAGTCTTTTGGAGCAGGAATAAAGCACCACAAAGCGTGATTTAATGCTATAGGGTCACCAGATCTGTTTCAGATTACTGGATATTTCAATCTGCTGTAAAGAAGGGGATGTCCCTGAACCGGTGAAACAATAATAGGGAAAAGAAGGGAAGCTCATCAATCTGAAGCACTTTGGAAATACATTGCACGTATCAACAAAAACCTGGAAAGGATTCAGCCGGGCTTTGGTCATGTGAGAGATACAGTTATGAAACTAATTATCCTAAGTAACAGGAAAGTTAAAGTCAGTAGTAATAGAACAATACTTGGTTGCAATTTAAGGTGTCTTAACGAATCATGTTTTCAAACAGTACAGGCCCACATAAGCATGTGACTAAGAGAAAATAAGATCAAGTAATCCGGGAGTGCACAAAAGTGCTTTTGTTTATGGTTGTGCGATCGCTGGAAGTGCCGCTTCTTGTGCTTATTCACAAGCACCTCGGGCTCTTTCTTCCAGAAATCCTATCTAAAAATTTTCATTCTGACTTCGTTAGAGGACTTTGTGCTTTGGTTCTTTGTGTCTGACTTCTGCAATGTTCAGTCTTACAGTGCCCTTCCTCTGGCAAGGGGCTGAGATGGCTCTAATGTCTTAGCCCTTTTTCTTTCCTTTTTTTTTTTTTTTCCCCTTAGTGATAAGCCATGCTCTTCAGGCCTCAGCGTTTTGCTTTCACTGGTTCAGCAGGGCCCAGCGAGAAGAGGCCAACTCTGACAAGTTAACCGTGCATGGTTTGTGCCACCTGGCAATGAGCTCTGAGGGCATGGGAGGCAATCTTTATGCCTTTATCATGAACCTGAGAGCAGTATAACCAGCTGGCTAGTTAAAATTTAACAGAAACCCCATTTTTCATCTTTGTGTGGTGGTGTGCTTTCTCTTAAATGTCACCTGTAGAGTCTCCCAGTGAACAGGGGTTCAGTTTTGCTTTGTATTTCATGCATATACTGACAAAAACTTTTTTGTAGGAACGTGGTCTGCTAGGTTACTGGAAAAGAGCCAGATTCTTTCTTAGAGGCATAAGCAAGCTAAAAAGAGTTTACAGTACCTTTTATACTTCAATCAAACTATTTTGTCAGTATATATTTGTCATTTATAACCAGTAGATTAATCAACTGGTTCTTTTATTAAGGTTGAAATCTTACATTTTTAGAAGAGTTATTAAACAAGTAAATTAATCTTCAGCTTTCCTGGAGCACTGAAGCTTGCTCATCACTGTTGTGCTTTCTATCATTCTTGAAGCATTTGAGAATAGACAGTAGTAATTTCAAATAAGTTCACATCTTTTTTTTTCAAAGTAAACAGAGAATATGTGCTGTTTCTGGATATCAGAACCTTAATGGGACCTTTCCCTCCTGCTCAAATTATAGCATCAAAATAAAATTCTTCAAGCAAAATGAAGCCAGCTGAATGAATACATAAGAAGGATTAAAACAAATACCATCAGAAGTGATTGCTGTCTTTGATTAACTTTTATCCAGATCCTCCATCTTAGCTGTTGGAAAATCTTAAACAAAATTTTCTTTCAAGTCCTTTAAAACTTTCCTGAGAGTAGTTGTCAGTTTAGGTATGTATTCCAACTTTAACTTGTACGTGTGACTGGTAAGACTATTACTTGCCCATAGATGGCAATAGCATTACACTGCTGAAGTAGCCCCCAGCCTATGAAATGAGTCTGTGATGGTGATGAATATTAACTTGGGAAACAGAAAGAAAAAATATCTTGCCTTTTTTTTTTTTTTTTTCGCTGGCTGCGGCGGTGGTAATGGGGACTGTTCTACTTGCAGGAATGTTGGGACTAATCATGTGAGAAAAGATCCTGGAGTGATGAGGCAGCATATTTCCCATGTCTGAGGTCAGGATTTGTTCTGTGAAGCTGACCTTTAAAACCGCCTGAAAATGAGGAACGTGGCACCAGAGAGCAGAGCAGGAAGCATGAAATGATGTAAGATATGTTTCTTCTGCATGTGAAATACTTTTTTTTTTTTTTAAAGATCCAGGTTTGTGATTCAGCATTTTCTGTTGCTGACAGAACAGAAGAAAGGAGAAAATTCTGTGGAAAAAAGAGAAAGTTCTTATTGTTCTAGTCAAAATCTAATAAAATACTAGCCATCAGATCTTTTTTCCCCTCTTCTGTTGATTTGGGGGGAATTATCTTTTCCCAAAATCACTCTTTCTTCAACCTCCTGAACTGGGAACCCTGGATTTGTAGAAGAAGTGGTATTTAGGCTCAGTCTGGACTCCTCATCTACTTATAAATGCCACCAGCTGTGTTGGTGTTGGCTACCTGAGTGACTGCTGTTGCAGCTCTGACAAGCAACAGCAGGGCAGGCCTGCCATGAGAAAGCTTCAGGTGCTGGTGGATGTTTGATGCAGGATGGGCAGCTCAAGGGATCCCCCCAGGGCTAAAGCATCAGCCTGGGTTTGGTCCCAGCTGCATGGTGATGCAAGACCTCAGACACAAGCCCTTCTCTCTGAGCTCGTGCAGAAGTGCATTTTCTGCCTTTTTTTCCGTATTTCTTGCCTTTTCTTCCCGTGTCCTTTCTGAGACATGCGAGGCTGTGCTGAAAGGCCCAATGTGCCTGCAGGGACTCTGCTGCGATAGGAACCTTGCTTCTCCAAGTGTCCAGACTGCCACTGAGCTGGAAAAGGATGCCCTAGCCTGTTGCCACCGCTGGTGACCTGTGAGGAAAGAGGGTTCAGAAGGAGAGAGCGAAGGAGTCGCTTCATCCTTCTCTCTCCTTGGGTGCTGGTTCTGTGTTAAAATGGCATTTATCTTTCTTGGTAAAAAGAGTAGCAGAGGGAGGTGCTCCCAGGTGCTGGCAGCCAGGTCGACAGCGAAGCTGCAAAAATATCCCTGACACAATGTTGGCCCAGGCTGCTAGCCCTTTCCCAACCAATTCCTAGGCATGGACGTAAAAAGTCTGGCTGCTGCCGCTCTACTTTGATGGGTGAGAGAGTTTAACAGCCTGGACACGGCTGCTCTGTACCCGTTGGCTAGTTAATCCCTACTGATGCGGTCTGGATGTGCCCGGGGTGAGCTATGCTCAGAGCGGTACCCTGTGCAGGGATAGCTTTGCTTTCAAGTGTTGAGTTGTGTGACTGAACAAGCAGAGAGACAGCCTTGTCTTGCTTTCTCTTTACCTGCTGAGGTGGCAGCATCAGTGAAGGTGACTGATGACTGGTTTTTGGTTGCTCCAAACGCCAGCCAGAAGGAAGCTGGCTTGCATCTGCCTAACCCTGTGAATAATTTTTTAGGGTTTTTGTGTGTTTGTTCGGTTTTGTTGTTTTTTTTTTCAGAGTCCTAAGGGACAAGCATCTGGATATGAACATGTGCTGCATTCATGAGACCAGCACTGGGATGGCTTGCGTGGTTTAAACTAATGTTGAAAAATGGGTGGTGGAACGTTAGAACCACACGAAATGATTCAGAGCCGGAAGAAAATGCTTTGCAATGAGGGACACGAAGCACTTACTCTCTAGCTTATCAAAAAAGACTGAGCAGGGAATTGATTATGATGGTGAAGAAACTTCCTTGGAAGAAAAATACCAGGTACTGAAAGGCTCTTAAATCTAGTAAATTATGGGAATGTGTAGCAGGAAGCTGAAACTAGATAAATTCATATGAAAAACTGGGCACAAATTTATTGGAATAAAGGTGATTAATCACTGTAACAAGCTGTCAGGGCGGTTGGTGCATTTTCCAGATGTGTCTAAGCCAAGACGGGCATGTTTCTGATGGATGTGCTCTAACTGCCGTTAAAAGCGTGCGTGACGCTGTAGTCAAGTCTCAGGCAATGCAAGCAGGTGAGGTTTGAAGGGCTGTAAAAGGCAAGAGGTCCAACTAACAGATCCCAAGGGAGCTGCAAAGATCTAATGGTTCCCATCTGTCCTTAACCTCTGAGAGACTGAGAAAAACGGCACTTAGCAGAAAGCAGAAGGGGAGAATCAAAATGACAGCCCCATTGCTGGCACGCTGATGTGCCTTCCGTTTCTGCAAGGACTGTGTCTTTCACCTGCTCGGGGATGTGCTCGTGTATTCTCAACACCCGTTGCAAGACCAACCTTTCTCCAGTCCACATGCCCTCTCTATGGATTGGCGTCAGTGACTTTCATTTTAGGAGAGCATGAGTAAAAATTCGTGATGCTCGGCGCCCCGTGCAATAGCTCAGATAAGTCGTTCCCTCTTTGTTGTTACTCCATCTTCTTGAGCCTCGGACGTGCCTGTTCTCTGTGCCACCTTGTTTCCCTAGTATCCATTTCCTTGTCTTGCCTTTGCCGCCGAGCTCAGTGCGCTGTGCTGCGTTGATAATCTGTGGTGCAGTAGATCTTGAAAGCTGCTTCTTACTCAGCCTGACACCATTTGTTCCTCGTAATTTGACAAAATGAACCCTCTCTTTCTTGCAGAGATTTCACATGGGATCGGTATGTCAGTGATGTGCTCTGTAGATAAGAGCTTGTCAAGAACTTTTTGATAAAATGCCTTTCATCCAGAAGTATAAATTTGTAGATGCTGTAACTATTGACAGGAATGCACTAAGGTATCTTTGCAAAATACTGCAATCTGTACCCGGGGAAGTGCTCTAATCTCATTTTAAAACCAAGACTTATCTCCTGGAAAACCAATTGGTGGTGGAAATCAAGAATTTCTCAATCCTTGTTGCCTTTTCTGGGCTCCCAGTGCTTTCCCACTTCTTCTCTATCTGCTTTGGATGATGCATGGATTTTATCATCCCAAGCCAAGCCCTAAGTCAAGTCTGCTGGCTTCTCCTTGCTCCAGAAGGTGATTTTGTACAAAGTCAGGGTGGGAACATGGCAAATGAAGGGGTAGAGTTCTTGTGGAGTTGTCATCCAGTTGTCATCAGTATCAGTAGCCTTTTGCATGGACTCTTGGAACATGGAAAATTAAAGGCAGAACCAGGATTTGAACTGAGATCTCCAAATAGTGAGAGTCCTGCACTTATTTTCATGTGGCATACCCCCACATTTTAAGAATAAGAAATGCTTTCAGTTTGGTTTTTGGTTGTTGTTTTTTTTTTCCTTTGAGAAAATGCAAGCAGTTTTCCAGCGGCTCACTGCTTCTGGAAAGCAGCAGAAGTATCTGCGTGAGCAAAGAGCCCCGGCACAGGAAGATACAGGGGATGTAAGAAGCGTAAGGCAGTGGCTGAAGGGATGGAAGTGGCTTAGTCAGGGCAGCAGGTGAAGTCCTGCCATGGCTGATTCTTATGTACAAAGACTGCAGCTAACAACAGACCCAGGCAAGAGCTGATCCAGACTGTTCCAAGCTTTTGAGGAACATTCAGTTTTCAAACTAAAGGGCACATGTTTTAGGCTGAGCTGAACCCATGAGTCCCAAACTCCTTCAAAACTCTGGGGAGATGTTGCTTTTGACCTTGCACTGTGGCTTGGATCCATTTGCTTAGTCATCAGCCAGATGAAGGCTATTCTCAGTGTCAGGAAAAGGTCTACCATTGCTCTCTGGCTCAGGTTAACTTACTGTTTCCCCTTTGGTTTATTTGTTTTTATATGCCTATCCTGCTGCCAAATGTGAGTAAAATAAGCAGCTAGTCCTTTCACTCTCTTTCCTTTCAGCTCATTGATTTGGTCATATGCATAGTAATGTATAATTGAAGGGTGGTGGCTTTGCTCAGCTGGCTTAGATCTCACCTCTAAGCCTGTATTCAGAAAGACCTACCTATTCTGAGCAGTGTGAGAAGCTCTCTAGGGCCCAGAATGTGGGAGGTAATCAGTTCTTGTAGAAACGTTTCTGTGATGCCATGGAATCCAGCCAAGAGACATGATGAAAGTGAAAACTGTTTTCTGGGACACCGAGTTTCATTTAATTTTGTCGTGCCCATAGAACTTTTCAGCAAACGTCTGTATCCTTTTGTGTGTTTGTTGTGTCCTACGTCTTTTTGTGATTTGGTTACCCTGGCAATCCAGCTAATTTTCCAGAAAAGTCAATTCCATCAAAGTTCATTGACTTTTGTTACGTTAATGGCCCGCTTGCTCCTTTGGTAGACTTCAGCATCCGTTTATCACAAGTTCTTTCGTGGGCTTGGACCAATATGAGAAGAGATCTGCAGAGGGGGTTATGCCCTGGTATGCTTGATTGGAGCTGTTTGTTTTGGTTTTTTTTCCTTGTCTCTTCTTCACTCTGGCTGAACTGATCATCTTTCTTGTTTCCTGATACACTGGGGTAATTTTTCTACCTATCACCAGACATCTGTTCCAGCAGGTTCTCTATAGGAGTGAAGTTTTCCAGTAGAAGTGCCTTCTTACGTGCCTCCCTTCAAAATGCTTGCGCAATAGTTTGACTTTAAAAAGTCTCAACGTATTTCTGCCTCTAGGCAGGCCACAGAGCGATGGATGCATAACAAGTTTGTCTCTATTTCCTACTCAGATTTAGCATTTTGCAAGAGCTTGGGCATCAAGAGATACAGCCTAAAAGCTACTTAAATGTGACAGCACTGAGCATTCAAATGCGTGGCTCACTGAATGCCTTGTGGGGTGCCTGCACTTTACATGGGGAGAGTTTGGTACCTCAAAAGAGCAGAAGGTGACTGCATGAGGAGGTGCTTGCACCAGCCAGCAGAGAATATGAGCCTGGCAGAGAGATACAGGAAAGCCCAAGCAAGAGCTGCTCCTATTGAAAAAAAAACCCCAACAAAACAACAAACCACGAACAACAACAATAAATTATTTTTTTTAAAAAAAAAACCAACAAACCGCAAAATGTTAAGCAGAGGTTGACTCATCTCCTCTAGCACCTTCTTCACTGTATTGCCCATGTTTTTGGAGAGGATGTTCTCCTGACTGTTATCCTCAGGATACAGGCAATGAAGACTGATGGAAGCAGAACCACCTGGGAGGAGGAGGAGTGGAAAGACTGTGGTGATGAAGGGATGGCAGAACAGGACTGGGGAGCTTCCTGAAGCTCTTAAGCACAGCAAGCCCAAACAAGGGCCATCTCTTTTTATAAAGACATAGTTCTGGGGTTTTCTTTGAGGAGTCCAGCATAAGCCAAGTCCTACAAGTGCTCTGGATCTTGGAGTACAGGGATTTCAGGCTTGTTCAAAAGCCTGTACAAACCATCTGGAAAGACACTCACTTGTACAATAGAGGAAGTAATTAGGTGCTGTATCTATGCCAAATCTGTTCCAGGTGTTATGATTTTTTTGAGAACAATGTCAGGATCCTAGCAGATGAAGATGGCCACACTAAGGAGATTTCTTCACTGAGTTACAGAGAGCAACTTGTCATCACAACTGCCCTTGAGGTTGGGGAATTCACAGCTGCACCTGAAGTTGGGTGAGTCTCCTTTTCTCATAAGACCACTTATATACACAGTGAGCATCCCAGAATTAAATAAAATTCTAGCCATAGATGGCACTATTCACCAGCTCCACTTGCTAAAAACTTCCCTCATGCAGAGACAGTAAGGAACCTGTCCCGAGAGATTCTGCACCCCAGGGTGGAGACTCTTTCCCATTACCAAACCAACATGGTGCCAACAAGTGCTAGAAAGGGTAGGCTGGAGACAGTGATCCAGGTAGGGATTTGGCTGCCTGAGAAGTCACAAGGTAGCCGTGCAGAAGTCCCGGCTTCCCAAACACTTTCAGGGGCCTGCCTGTTGCTTTGCTCAGGAGCACAAATGCCTTATACCCCACATTGAGGGATCCTGTGCAGTTGTATGGCTGGGAAGATTTTGCTTGAGCCATTGCAAGGCAGAATCTGGCTACGGGCGTAAGGCTGAGATAGGATGAAGTGATGTGAAATTTCATATTTATCCGAATATAAGGCAGCCTCGCTTCCCAAAACCAAGTAATAATTGGCTGGTTGTGGATTAAAACCACAAATCTTCTACATCACGGTGAGGGTCAAGTCATCCCAGTCCTACATGAGGTTCTGCTGCCCACCTGCCCCACACTGCCCCGTACAACAGCCTTCCCACAGCCCCATGGAACCCCTCTGCCCCTCTTTCTTTTTTTTGTGATTGCCCTGACCGACCACTGCCTGATAGGGGATACTGAATGTCCCCAAGGCACCTAGTATGACCACACGTGTGACGTGACTGCAGTGTGCCCCTGAGCTGCTGCCGAAGGGGGCTGTGGAGGCACCTCACATTTATTCCATGCCACGAACGTGGATCTTTGGAGTCACCATTATTTCTTTCTTTCCAGTGCTTTCTGAAGGGACTCTCCGCGCAAGCTGGTACGGTGGATTTATTTTACTTTGTGCGCAGTCTGACGGCAAGGTGAAAGTGTGGGCGTATTTTATCCCCATCATTTTAGAATTAGGCCTGTAGAAGCAGCTCACGTCTTGTGCGGGGACATCTGTCACCTGGCCAGCGGCTGGGCCCGGCGTGTGCCGCGATGCCGTCCTGCCATCTTGTGGGCTTCGCCTTCCTTGCAGGCCATCGCCGATGCCGGCCTCACAGCTCAGAGCTGCTGCTCCTGCAGCGCACTGTTTTCTTCGGTTTCGGTTCGGTTTTTTTCAGAAGTTTTCCAAAGCAGCTTTGAAATAGGAAAGATATTTTACAAATAAGGTCCTGGGCTGTCCGGATGTCTCGTTCCGTTATCCTAAGGACAGATATCCCGGGGTGTGTGTGTGAGGCTCAGTGATCTCCAGAGGCCCCTTCCAATCCCTACCATTCTATGATTCTGTGATTATTTTTGCCAATTTAGAATTTTAAGGCCCTAGCATGCTAATTGTTTACAATCGGAGAAGCCAGCGTATGCATTCTCTGGAGAAGACAAGGGGACGAGAGCAAGGAATGTATTTCAATTGAAAGTGCTGCCGAACCGAGCAAAGAACGAGTATGGTTCATGTGACTTTGCCTGCTTGGTACTATTGAAACACCCTGCTGAAGAGAGAGCATTGCTAGTGCTTGCGTATTGGCGTGGGAAAGGGTGAGGGGGAAAAAAAAAAAAAATCCCCTCTGCTATGGCAAGAGGAAAGATCCCAACACATGGTGGAGCTAGATGACGGCGTATGATGTGCCCAAGTATAAAGGTATTCCTACAAAACAGGTTTAGGGACTAGCTTTCACTTCTCAGAGTCAGTCTTTCATGCTAATTTACTGCTTACCCTGCCTTAGCCCAGGTGCTCCATTTTGCTTAGATTGTGAAACAGTGGTGCCTCAAATCATTTAAAATACAGCATTGAACTTGTCTGTCGCCACTGATGGTCAATGCACCAAAGATAGGGGAGAGGGAGCCACAAATCCTACTGGTACGTCTAGCCAATCCCTTCATCAGGAGCATCTCAGCCAAAATGAAAGGGTAAAATCTCCCCAAGAGCCACAGCACAGCAGGGCTTTGTGCATCCCCCTTGCATGGTGATGGGAGAGCTGTGGAGCGAAGGCAAGGGGAAGAGGGAGCTTGTGTCTGCTGTAAGGCAAGAAACGGGAAGCTCTGCTGAAATCCACTTCATCTTTTTTTTAGCCTCTGCTTACCCTGTTATATACAAGATAAAAAAATCAATCATCTTCTTGTTTAAAAGACAGGAGATGCTAAAGCCCAGCTCCTCCTTTGTAGGAACCTACCTTCTATTCCAGCCAGGTACCCAAGTATATAGGAGGATTTTGACCCAAGGGCTGAGGCTTTTGCAGCTCATTTCTGGTTTGGGACATAGGCAGGAACGTGTGGCATGAACAGGTCAATGGCTTCAGCTCCAAATGAGCTGGCAAACGGTGTTTCCAGACCAGAAAGTTTTTGTGTTTTCTTTCCACTTGTATTAGTTGATCAGAGAAGCAGGTGGTTTAGAGTTGGTCATGCTCTCCTTGCAAACCTTATTCCTCTTCCACGCTAAGTCACTTATTAACTTTTGATTCATCATTGCCTTCTCATTTTGGAAAACTTTAAATTAAATAAACCCCAGCCCAAACAGAGGAGAACTGCAGGTCTGCCTGGATGCTAAACTACGGTGGCAGATGGTTGAACAGGTGGCGACCGGCTATCGAGCCTTGGAGTTTCACAGAAGGACGAGCTGAGGTGGAGGTGTGGGACTAGGGGAAGAAGAACGGAGGGTGCCCAAGCAGCACCGTACAGCTGACCAAGGGCAAGCAAAGGGATGGCAAGCAGGTCCCCTTTTCGTGACAGGACACTAGTTCTTAGGCTGAAGAGGAAAAGGCAATCTGACAAGGACAAGGGCACAGCTTTGTAATGGTACAGGGGACCCCTGGAAAGACTGTGAAATGAGAACAATCAATTAACAAGCTGCTGTGGCTTGAGGAAAGCCATTATGGCCATCCTGGTGTAATGAGCACATCTGATGCACAGAAGCTATTCAACCTTCAGCCTTGTGCCTTATAAAGCACCTTTGGGGCACTGGGTAAGGCTGTTAATTATTAGAGTCAACCTGAGCAGACAGAGGTGTCCTCGAGCATGGGTTGCTGTGATACACTCAGATAATTTCTCCATTATGTCGATAACTAATTTCCTAAATTGTTCAAGAATTGACAGACTGGTATCCATTAAGCAAGACTTAACTCCTAGCTAGGGGAGCACTTACAGGCCACAAAGACTGCAAAACCCATGCCTAGGTCCTTGAGTACGTAGATATACACACACACATAGACCTACTACTGAAATACCTTGGTGTTAGCCATTAGTAAAACAAATAGCCGATGCATATAAAAAGCCTAAATAGTCAATGACAGATGTTGGCTTGAGCAGCTGTCTTGATTCTTGAGCACTGTCTTCGGGTGCTCTGAGAGCAGGGGATGAAGTCAGTCTGACTTTTAAAGAACTGCATATTTAGAAATTGTAAATGAACAGCATTGCGATCGGACCAAAATGCCAGTTATATTTACTACGATATTTATTATCATGGGTTTGATTAAACTGTGACTTGTTACACCGTTCACCCTCACACTGCAAGACTAATCTCGTTGCTCTTATTATGAATACAGGCCATGTCATTTTTTGTACTTACATGGAAACGTCTTTTTTCCAAGCGCAGCCTATGAAGAACTGATATGTTGGGAAACTGCTAGGTAGGCAGGTAGGAACTCTCACTGATTTACAAAGTGCTTTTATTGTTTTTGTCTCAAAGCCAAGCACGACTGGGAAAAACAACTGTCCTAAGAGGGGCTGTTGTAAAGGGGTTCAGAGCTGAAGGCTTTGCTGCCCGAGCTGGCACACTGGCTGCTTGCAGCTTTGTGGAGGAGAAGGGAAATAGGCGTCTTACTGTGTCACAGCGTTACATGTGTCTGAGCTTACCTGCCTCAGACTCTCCTGGCTGACTGCCTGGACTTAAATCAAAGGAGGCCGAGGAAGATAGGAGAGAGGAGGAAATGAAACAATGACAGCAATAAAGCCTAATAATAATTACGGTCCTTCAGAGGATCCGTGGGGAGCAAAGTACTGGAATAACTGCTGCCAGCCTGCTGCCAGAAGGGTGACAAGGTGTTTTTTCCAAGGCCAGCTGATGAACACAAAAAGGTATTAAACCCTCCTGCAGCAAAAATGAAAGGACAGGGCAGTGGGGGTATGAAAAGGAGGTGAGAGCAGCCTCTTAAGGAGAAACATTACTGGCGTTGCAGAAGCACCTGGTTCTGCAACCAAAGCCACAGACTGAGAGGCCGTGGTGGGGTTTTCAGGAACTTGTCTAAGTTAGTGGAGAAGTGATGGGGGGAAACCCTGAGCACTGAGCGCACCTGCAGACTTAGCCCTGTCTCCTGTTTGTGATGGCTGTACTGCCAGCCGTTCTGCCCCAAAGGGACAGTTTCAGCTGACCATCACAGTGTCCATCACAAGCCGTTTGGAGGGGAAGGGGCTGGCTGGCAGTGCGTTCAAAGAGAGCAGTCCTGTTTATATATCGACACAGGGAATGGGGTTGGGGCGCACAAAACGGGCATGCCAGCCCGGTCAGAGGAAGGTGAAGGTGTCAGTAGACTTCTTCTACCAAGCCTGTGCCCTGGGAGAGCTGGCAAAGCTGGCGTGGGGAGGAACACTAATCCCCCACCTGCAGCAATGTCTGGCACTTTTTTACTCCCCAAAGACATCCTTTATTAGACAGGCTGCTATCGCCTTTCCCCACAAAGCTCATCTCACGCTGTGTTCTCAGACTGCCACAGCCGCAGCATCACTGCTGCAGCATCGCTGCCGTACCTGTGAGCAGGGGCCATGCACCCGTGGGAGAGGCTGGTGGGGGGAGAGCGAGCCCAGGTGCACCACGAGCCAGAGCCATCTTCTCACCGAATCTGGCCAGGCGGCTGTGACTGAAATTTAATTTGCCTGGTGCGTTCAGTGGACATTTTAATCAGCATTTCCTACAATCTACTTGGCAAAGAGGCTCAACTGGCAGCTGCCTGACTGAATGGGCTTTGCACCCAGTCTAACCTTCTCCATTCGCAACTTCCAGTGCTGGAAAACCTCTCTGTCTCACGCTCAGAAGTTTCTATAGCAATCACAGCCATCCTAGCAAAGCACTGAAAATGGCAGCCCATTCAGATTGTAATTTTGCTGGACAGTAATTGCTCCTCTCTCCATTGGCCTCCAAAATGTTACTTTTGGGGAGATACCAACCACAACTGGAGGAGACTGGTCCTCTGCCTGTATTTTCAACACACTTCACTCCTTCTCACCCCAACTAACTTTGATAGCTATTTGCAGTGTGTTTGAACCTCCACTAACAGGAAAGCGTTGTCAGAAATGCCAGACCCCAGCTACAGGAACGACCTAACGTGAGCGATGCTTTTAACAAGCCTGCAGGAAAAAAACAAACCTCACTGCCCAACATGGCTTGTTGTGACCTGAACGCTATCGATCACTGTAGGTAGAGAAAGTTAAACAAGGGTGTGTGGCTTTGCTAATTGTAAAAGACCGGAGGATACAAAGAAAGCTTTTTTTTTTTCATGTCAGTGAGCTTACTTTTCCTGGTTCAGTTAACTTCAGCTTAAACAATCACTTGATCTTTTGTTCCGTGCTTCATCTTTCAGTGGCGGTGATCGCTCTTAATTACTGTGACACCGAAGAACTGCATGCTAAATATATATTAAGTAACAGAACGAAAGGTTTTGCTTCTTGCAAGAAGAAGATGTGGTAGAATTATACCACAGCTTGTGAAGGAATTGATCAACCATTTCTTAAGCTCTTCTCATCATCTTTCCCTATACTTTTATGGCTATTGTTGCCTGCTGGAAACATTAGCCTAAAGCTGAGTAAGGGGAATTGTGGATAAGTGTTTGCAATTTGGCTTTGGACTGACACAGTGTGATTGCACTCAAAGAATTTGAAGTCTCTGCACTGGCAGCAGTACTTGAATCTGGGAATATAGGATTCGCGTTGGAAAAAAGTGGATTTTTATAACGATTTAAATGAACAATTTCAGCTAGAGAGTGGATTAACAGAGCCAACTAAACCCTTCACCCTGACAAAGAACTGGCGGGAGGACTATAGAAACTCATCCAAAATTTTACCAGCATGAATGCAGAGTAATAGGTCAGTGAGAAGCATTTCTGTATTTTAATGGCGCTCTTAGAATTCAATTCAATTTAAAACAAAAGTTGTTTTACAAATATGTGGAGAATGCAGAAGGCTGGAGAGGGAGCAAGTGGCCTGCATCCTCCATCTGCTCCATCCTCCCTCTACCCCTGCAGAAGGGACAGCCACTACAAGTCCCCCTTCTCAGAGGACAGAAAGACAAACGCAGGCACTGCCCCAACCCAAGGGTCAGAAACGTCTCCCATTCTGCAGGGGCACAGAAGCACCCCCAGACCCCACACTCCTTATTTCATTTGTGACAGCTCTAAAGGCCCGTAAGCCAAGCAGCAGGATACTCCATGCCCAAGGGGCTCAGGGAAGCTGTGACACAAACCTGTGGTCTTACAGCAGAAATTAAGTGGCAGAACAACAGAAAAAGATTAAGTATCCCAAGACAAACAGCACTCTTCTCTGACATGAGGTGGACACGTTGAGGATCGCTCATCTCTGAGAGGAGATGGATCAGGGGGATATGAGAGGAACATCCACTGGACAAACAAAGCTACAAAGGCAGATCGGCCACATCTGTTCTTGAAGTAGTTCGGAAGAGGCAGCAAAATAAGCAAAGGGACTTTTTTTTTTCCCACCAAAATTTCAAATTAGACCCTGACAGCTCACTACTGCAGGATGTTTAAGGGAGGAAAGAATAAAAGGATCTTAAATGAGTCTGGAGAAGGATCCAATATTTACACAAGTAACAAGACATGCAACCATTGGTAAGCATACGGGTGCTTGCTTTACAGACCAATATCCCCGTATCCCCAAGGGATATTAAGAAATTTTCTGGATGCTCTTCTCCAACTTTGGATACTGCATTGCTACAAGCAAAATACTGGAGCAAGTTGGTCACGGGATGATCCTTCTCTTCAAGAAATGGGGAGACAGTGTTTTCCGTAGAAGGTATACAAGTAGCCCCAAAATATAACCTCTCATAAAAAATTTTACACCACTGATTTCTAAAGCCCAAACTCTAAAACACTGACAATCTGTCAGCAGGAACTGTCCACCTGCCATTAGAATCCCTGGAGAAGTGTCCTGCTGCAGCCTTGCTCTCCCATTCACAGCACTAATAGGTGCTGCGTGAGGGCACATGCACTGGGGTGCTGCAGTGACCCCCAGCCCCTCCCAATCCATCGGTGTCAGGACTCCTCTGCCTGCTTAAATGTTAACTACTTCCCAGGGGCAATTTTCCAAATCGTGTAAAACCTGTAACATCTAACCACAGAACTAATTGGCTGACAGCAAAAGCAGGTTCTGAACAGTTAGAATCACAAATTAACAGAAAAAAAAAAAAAAAAGAAAAAAGAAAGAGGACTTTAATTGTGGTATGCACTCAGCTGGAGCACCTCGCCCTCACGCTGCTGGAGAAAGAGAGTCAGAGAGGTGTGGGGGGGGAAGGGTTCTAAACCTAAAAATTAGGGCTGCTGGCAGCAGTAACTGAGAAGGACAAGGCTAAACTGCCTCTGGAGGAGGACCTTTCTGACAAGCCCTAGATACACCTACCAAAAGCTGAGCCACATGTAGGGCAGTGGCCTGCAGTGCTATGGCTCATGTAGGCAACCAAGTGCCCAGGAACAGCCAGTGCTGCCAGTTTGGGGCTGCCCCCTGGAGAGAGAGATTAAAGAATAAAAAAAAAAAAAAAACCACCTCACTGTTATTAACACAAGACCTATCTATCCATAACACATTCCTTAAAAATAGCGTGAAGTAAAATGTTTATAAAATCTCAATTTATTAATTTTTATTACAACATAAATTCCTCTCAAATAACAGAAGGATTTAACAGTGTTGTGTGTTATACATTAGACTCAAAATTGCCTATTTTTTTAAATTCTCAGCATACAAGGAAAACCTCAACAGAATTTACAAAGCCACTGTAATTCACAAGTACAGGAGCTAAGGTTGTAATAAGTCACATAGGAAATTTGTCATTGCAGGTAGAAGAAAAACTAGATGAATGGGTTAGGGTTTTAATCATAAGTCTCAGTTGTTGTTTTTTTCTTTAAAATAGATGATCTTTTTTTTTTTAATCATCATTAAAGAGGCACGTGGTGTTTAGTTGATGGCATTAATTCCGTAACCCAAACAAGGAAACTAATCCACTTTGAGTAGCTAAATTATTTTTTGCACTATTTACATACTTTACTGAAGTATTTTCATCCCAGAGCCTCAGCAAGCATCTTAGAATACTAATGAGTGAAGCCTGGCAGCACTCCAGTGTTAACAAATAAGAAAGTAACAGCATTCCCTTTTATCAACAGGGAAACTGAGGCACTGGGCTTATTAAGATCCAGGTAATTGCAGAAAGAAAAACTCCTGGACCTCGATCCTCTTAGAGACAGGTGTTGATGAAGAGAATAGTCATCCTCCTTGTCAGACGGCTGGTGACCATGCTGAGCGCTGTTTGAAACACGGTCAGGTTTTTTTCATGTTCAAATTGCTGAAAAATAGGCAACATCTATCCAGCTCTAGGGTCATTATGATTGCCTTTACTCAAAAAAACAAACATTAATGGCTTTTCTTTTTAGATCAAAAAGCGACAACAGCAAAAAGCGCATCTTCGGTGCCTCCAAAGACCTTTGGAAAGCTGTCTCGTTACATTCAAAATACTGCAATTGTTACTTTTCTCTGTGCAAAGGTAAATACTGAAAACCAAAAATCGGTGATTTTGAAAGACAGAATTGCATTATTTATTAACAAAACAACAACAAAAAAGAAAGGTAAGAGTGAGAGACTGCTCAAGAATGCAAAACGAAAACATAGCTTTAGAGATAAAATGTCTAGATGGATAGAGTAACTGTGCTCACAGAAGCTGTTTTCAGGCACCAGGAACATTCCTTTGTCAAACAAGTATTTGCAACAACTTAGCCGAGAGTTTCTCAGTTACGACATGGCCTTCCTAAACCAACATGAAACATTTCACATGGTCCATAACAACAAGGGTTTTTACTTTCTGTGACAGCAGAATATCATACCACATCAGTAAGGTTACTCAAAAAGACCTTTAAAAACAACTTGGCAATAATATTTGATGAATGACTGAAAGGTAAACAAAATACTTGTTGCGGGTCTGAGATGACATGAATTTGCAAGCTAAGAAAAAACCTTGGATAGAAAGATCCAGCATAAATCCAGTAATTTTATGGCCATTAAGAAGTGTGCATAATTTATTCATGGGCATCTCACTATTTACATTTTGGCAAATACAACCTCTTAATGTGGGAATAAAAAGTCACAGACCGGTGCTGACTGACAGCAGCAAGGAGCAGGCCAGGCAGCAAGGGACAGGACTGCTGGGAGCGTAGGGTGATCCAGCACCCTGGGGGCAGGACATACCATACCCAGTGTTGTCCTTCGTGCTCCAGGCCAGCATCAGTTGCCTGGAAGTTGTCTGACCTCAGAAGCAGCACTCCCACCCCGCCAAATTCACTATTGGAAAGAGACTTTCTGCATGCTACAGCATTGTTGGCGGCATTGTAAAGTAAGCATATAGGGCCTCAGTTTCTTTAGGGACGTAGACGGACATAAATACGCTGCTCTTGTGGTTGCTGCGGGGAGCTCTGCCCTGGCATCTGGGCTGGCTGACAAACTGGTCCCATCGATCTCTCCTTGCGGTCCTGACCTAAAAAGTGGCATTCCACACCCTGTAGTGCAACCACAAACACCACATGGTGACTTAGGCAGCTTTTCTTTTAAGCCCCAAAACACTTCTGGAAGATTACTCATTTTCTCTCCTTGATGACTGCTAGTGCCTACCAATGACTCCCAACAGACAGCTTCCTTGCCGCAATATGGTTTTATTTAGCATTATGCCCCGGAAGCAGGGGTGGCTCTGGAAGATTTTGGGAACTTCCCTCCTGTGGTTTGGCAGAGCTCACCTACCTCCCCAGAGGCTTTCGATGATACATCAGTCCCACTGCACTGAGGAGCTTCTGAAAACCTGGGGTATCTGAGTTTGGGATGGGTGCTCAGATTGCAGAAAAGCCTCAAATACAAATAGGCAAAGATGCACCAGTTTGAACACAAAAAGATTTTTCCAGGGGGCTCTAGGGATTCCCTGGCTAAAGAAATTCAGTCATCACCCACACAGAGCGGGGGGAAGCCCTTCACTTCTCTGTCCCAAGTCAGTCTCCATGAGAAAGCAAAACCTGCCAGGCAGGACCTCCTCTCTCTCACATCCCATATGCCTCAGCTCTGTTCTGCAACATTATGCATTTGCCCTCTACCACATGACAGAGGAGGACATACAGGGTAAACATATAAACAGTTTTTAAAACAATGCAAATAAAATCCAGTTGCAAGGTGCTTTAGGGTATTTACCACCACCTCCCATTTTCCCACAATTCATTCTGGTTCAGAAAAGGCAGGAGGCATTGGAACGCTACTAGAAAAAAAAGTCAAGGCCAAAGCTTCAGAAGCGTTATCAGCAGAGGCTGAGGCTGATGAGTATAGACGGCCATGTATAAATATAGAACCACAAACACTTAAATTAGTATATATTAATTTTATCTATCTATAAATTAAATATATATGTGTGTGTGTACATACAGACACACATGCATTAATCTCAATAGTCCTGTTGAGAAACCTAATACAAATCTCTGAAAATATGCATCAATTATTCAGATGTTCTTAAGTATAAGCAATGTATTCTGACTGGGCTTTTCATAAATATGCATTAAAATTCTCCACGGCAGTCACCCATGTGGGAATAACAACGTAGTTGATAAATTGCAAACTATAAATATAGGCTTTAAAAATTCTTTGAAGAACAGGTATAGCCAGTGTACGCAACTTCCAGGACAAATCAAAGCGATCAGAAGAGAAAAAAGAGACTTGAGCACACGGCTCCAAAATAGCTGTAGAATCTCAATAGTCGCAAATGCACAGGACCTCTCCAGTCCTCCCTGCCCCCCAAAAATCCCTTCTGAAAACTTCCTGTAATTGTGATGGGCGCTACAACTGAAACAATTTAATCTGGGTTAATAAAGGCAGAGAAGAGTATTTTTGGTAACAGATACAGTACAAGAAAAAGGTCATGTTGCAAAATCCAAGCAAACGCCTCAAATTTAGGGACAGTGTGTTATATACCTCTTCCCTCAGGTAAGTAAGGCAATCTTTTCAGTCCATCTGCATAATGATTTTCCCCATTTGGGGCTTCCAAAATACGCTCTTAAAATGACTTTTAAAAAAAATACACTATAAGCCGATACAAGCAATACCACATTTCGATTAAAACCAAGAATGACACGATTATATTTTGAACTAAAATAAAGTTTCCAACTGCAAACACAAGGATGGGTGACATGTTCTGAGGCTGCAACATGATGAATTTCCTCAGTAGCACCATGTGCTGCTCTCCCCAGATCAGGGCAGGTGAGCCAGCCACTCTTGAAGCTTTGGAACCAGTGAAGCTGAGCAAACTGAGGGTAGAGATATGTCACTGGTGTAAAGACAGCACACCCAGGCTGGTAAGAACCAAGAAATGTAGGATTAACTTGCACTTATATATTACAGTATACCCTGTCTTATCATAGTTTCTTTTCCCATCCATGATTACTTAGATCTTAATCCCATGCGGTTTTCAAGTATTTTTGAAGCTCCTCTTCAGGGTTCTTTCTTGGTTCAAACCGCTAGTTTTCACTGAAGCAGACTGAGTAACAGTCTGATTACTTGAAACTCTCAGAGCCCGAAAATCAGTAGATGACTACACACTAAAAATGGGGGAAAAAACCCCCCAACAAAACAAAACAGAATACACTACAGAGGAGCTCTGGGATTCTAGCAGGGACCTACACAGTATCAGGAGTTCCATAAAGAAAGCATTTGATTTTTCTTTTGTGCAAACTGCGTTGTACATGACAGAAGCAGTGCATGAACCGCATGAACCCTCTTCACGCGACATTATAAATCTACTGTGAACCCTGCATGGCCCATTACATTTGTCTCTAGACCAATTCTCCAGAAAAATTCTAATCCCATTAAATTCCCTGAACATCAAAGTTATAGTTTAGAGAGAAGAAATTAAAGGCAAAATTTCACATGTCCACGCACCGGTGGTACAGAAAAAGTCCTCGTGTCTTAAGCACAAAAAACAACCGATGAAAGAAAACATGGTCCAGATGATAAAGTGCAATTATTATTACAGTTGTGCTAAAACGCTTTCCAATTCCGTAGCGTTATTTCTTGGTGATTTTATTCAACTTTTAATTACAAAGATTTTTTGCTTCTGTCCCCATCTTTCCAGTACTGTTCAGTTTGCATTTCTGTAAGCCGTGAGAGAGTGCGCTGAAAGGCAAAGATTTCCTCTTCTCCTGTAAACACGGAGAGTCCTTTGGCGGAATCCTACATGAATACACAAAAACAGTACCACAGAACTGTGAGAGACGTAGCTGTAACGAAGCACATCCTACCTAACTCCAAAGGCTGACTGCTTTACAGGCTTTGACAATACAAGACAGCAGCACGGCATCAAAAAAATAAAATTGAGGCCCAAAAGTGAAAGGAAAACACCTATTTCAGCTAGGTAATCCTCTGAAGGAATGTAGCAAAACAGTAATTTGCATTTAAAACAAATTGATGGCATGTTAACCATCTGTTTTCACCTTTCTGTTGACTAATGGTATACAGATTTCGAGAAATCATTTACAAATCCATTAACAATAAATAGGTTGCAGGGAAAAAGAAAACCGGAATAAGCAACATGCAAAACAGTACTGTTTGTGAGGATTTGTGAGGCAGTCCTATACAGTCTAGGAAGAGTTAGAACAGACTATCTTTTATTTTTGTAGTTTAAATGTAAGAGCTAAACTTAAATCAGTATTTTCATACATGATTGAACAGATAAAACGATTAACAATCAAAATGACCCTAAAATCACTGCTATATATTGTGACATTTTCTTTGACTATGAATGAATAACATAACATGCAATTACGAGAGCGACGGATAAACTGCAGGAAAGGCAGCAAATCACTAGTTAAATGTTTACTTGATTCTTCTTCCTAAAATGCTGCTGTAATTATGAGACCAAAACCAATTTTGTTACAAAAGGGAGACGATGTTAATATCGTGTACCTGGCTCAAATCCAAATCATCCATCAACACTCTGTTGTCCTCCAGCTCACCACTGTCATGTTCTAGCAGGAACAAGCTTTGGAGAGGAGTCGCTGCAGAACAAGTAATACGCACCTGAGAGAAGGAAAACAGGCAACAGTATCAATATCTGGGCTTCACAGAAAAGGGATAAAATACACGTTTCATGAAAAGCAAACTTCAAATGATGACCTTGGGTTGTTTTTCCAGGTATCTTCCTTTTCTCTTACTAATACTGCCATTGCAGATGTACCTTAGTCATTTGGGGTATTAACCTTACAGGATCTTTTTCTCAGTTATGACTCATGTAACTTTTATTCAGAGAACAGTGTAACTGTGCTATTAAATACTCAAAATAGCTGCTATACAGGCAATGAGGCCACGATCAAGTTTACTTTCTAAAATAACAGCTATAAAGTATTTGTAACCAATGCTTTCTTCCCCCACCCCCCGACCCCTGCACTGCACACCTATGTTTGTCTGAAGAATGTTTAAATTTCCCAGAGCTGAGTGGAGTCACTCTTGCGTTTCCCTACGCTACCCAAGTGCACATTTTTTGCTAATAATATACAGTATCTCGGGGCGGGGGGGGGTCTGCAACGAAGACAGACTGAAATATCATTACAGAAGGAGACACTTGTTGAGAGCCTGCAGGCAAAAACATTTGCATTGTGGACAGGTCTCCACAAATAGGCTCTCTTGTGTCTTTCTTCCAAACAACTGCTTGTGACAGGAGTTTAACACTTGCGGTTTTTCCTGTGGAGGAAGTAATAGCAAGCGGCTCTTTGTTTGCAATTCTTAATGACAGCACTTAGATAGAGCAGACCACTCCCCACACACTATTTCTAACACACTGTTATTAGTTTATAAATATTAGCATATCCTCATAGAAACTCTTTGTTTCCAAATCATAAAGCACAAAGAATCTGGCTGACTTGTATGAGACTACTCCTTAGTTAGCTCAGTATATTGATGAATCCTTGGCCCTTGCAGGGCCGTTCTGATCATCTTGCCAGGACATTCTTTAAAAGAAGTAAATCTCCATTGGTATTTAAGTGGGTGCATATATAATCATACATAAGGTACAGTTGCAGATCTTGTATTACTTTTTTAAAATCATCTTAAACATGACCTTCTCTTTGTTTAAGTAGTGCTGGTTTTGCTTCCATGATTGAAACCTTTGTAAATCCACATGGAGTGGTGCATTTATCATTACTATTCCATCAGCACTTGTGCAACTTAACATAAAGCCTAAAGTGACTGTTTCCTTTAAACTTGGTAATGTAACCATGCTACTAACTGCTCTGTACCCTTTTCAGGAAGGCACTGATTCCCAACCAACTACTCATACAGATCAAAATTTGAAAAATTTTAATTTACTGCAGCATGGTTGGCAGCACAATCTTTCATTATTAAAATGATGACACAGCTTCTGTGATTTTCTTGGGTTAGGAAAGAAATAACATCCTTATTCAAGAAAGGCAGATGACCTCAGGCTTATATTTATGGTCATGCTTAATACTCTCGGAAATAAAAAAAATACCTGCTTATTTGCCTTTATTGCAACGGAGCCTTTTTTTTATGAAGCTGGAATGATGTTTCTTAGCAGTGCTATTTCATTCTGCTTACGTTTTCCAGATCATTACTACAAAAAGCCTTACTTCAAACCAATTATAACCGTCAGGGTTTATGGCTCTTAATATTGTACGTATAGGAAAGGCTTGGTTCTCACCTTATGCTCATAAAAGGTATCAATAAGAGTAATGAAGCGACGAGCTTGTGTCCTTTTGGCCATCGTAAGAAGTGGTATGTTGCGAACAAAGACCGTGTCAAAATGCTTTGATATCTCCAAATAGTCACTGGCCCCAAGAGGCTGAAACAAAACAAACCATAAGAAATGGAAACCCATGACAGAATGATATGTAAATACTGTATCTTGAAACACCACAATTACAGAAGTGATGGTATAAAGTCCTTGTCATATTCTTATTTTTGTTTTGTCATGTCTTGCTTCAGGAATGCTTGTTTCCTTCTACTAACATGGTATATATGGGTGGCTCACTCATACTTGTTGGATTTACCTGAACCATGTTTCGTAGTTGAAAATGTCCCTCTTCTGCATCCTGACAATGCCATGATCTCTCTGACAACCTCAAACAAAATAATGACTATAAACCATAATTCGTAGAAGAAAAGAATAAACATGGTTGAGATAAAAAGTCAAACAAAAGGACAGATTTGAACAGTTAATAAGATGCAATCCATAGGCTAGTTACTAAATCATAAGTAGACCTATAGTTCGCCCAAGACTAACCCAGACTGAATAAAAATCTTACATTCTAAGTACTGAAAGCAACAGGAAACAGACAAAAATACAATTTTGTAGCAGTTCCTTTGTTAATGGTTTCAACTGTAATGACGAAATAAAGATTTTGTTATTAGTGTCTCTTTGTGTATGTAAATAGAATACCACCAACAGAATATACGCACAAATAGTAGTATCTCATTCAAGTACACATTCAAATACATTCATTTAAAATTACTTTGTAATTGCATGGAAGGTATTTTTTTTTTCTGCCAGATCTACCCTATCAGTGCTGCAGGCCATATTTTACCTTGAGCTATTAAGTCATCGTGTTTAAGCGAAAAACTGCTGAGACTCATGCCATTAGTTTTACTTGTAGGAGTACTTCAGTATCTTGGATGCAACTACTCCATAGAGCAAGATTAGCAGCATTTTGAACGACGATGTCACACCTCCCTTCCCAGCTAATGAAATGTGCTGTAGCAACAGTATGTGGTTATAAAGCACTGCTATACTGCTAATACCTTAAAAACAAGAAAATACTTTCTCTAACTGAAATTGCTAGATAAATTTGCTGTAGGCCAAGCAAAGCTGCCTAACTAGAACCTTTGTGCAAGAAGTTCTTTTGAGCAATTATTCATGGCTGTCTATGGACTTTGAGTTTTGTTTAGATACAAGAATGAAAAAGCCATAGAAACAGCTTAATATGCGAGCAGAGTACAGTGAAGCCCTGACGGCACTGCAAAAATTCTTCTGAAAATTAATGGGAATAAGCTAGAGCTTCTCAGCAGCTAACCCTCCAGGGCAGGTATTAAAGTCTCTGACTCTAAGCCAGCTCTCTCTTTCGCAGCTTCATGAGTCACACTGCGTTTCCATTTACAAACACACAACTTCCCTGTGACATCTATGGAAAAGAATTATTAAAAAAAATAACTTCCAAGGGTTTTTAGCAGTGTTTAAGAGCAGTATATACTATGTTCTCTCCTCAGTTATATCTACTGTTTATTTTCTCCTTTCATTTCAGTCTCCCAGCCACTACTATAGACTTCTTAACCAGAAACTAAGAAATGAATCATCATGAGAACCACCAGCAACAGCTTCATGCGTCACCTCTGGAAAAAAAAACAATCTCATCTGGACAAAGAGTAGCTGAACTAAAAATGTTTTGATGAAATAAAACATGAAAAAAGTTGAAGAAAGTGAAAGGAACTGCTGGACAAAACCATTACAGAGCTAGCCCACCACATATCTCACCATCAGATAAAGGTGACCTGTTGTAGCTGGACAACAATTGTATTAAGCACAGAAGAAAACAATGGAAGCACTAAAAGCAACACAACTAGGATGCCGCTGGAGATTTTAAGACTGGTGGTAAGCAAATGGTTTAGATAATAGTAATTTTTATTCCATACTTAGGACTGAAGTACTGTTAAGTACAGAGGAGATCTAGGATACCTGTGTGTCGAGTACCTGAAAGGGACAACAGCAGTGATCTAATAGCATGTGAGAAAGGAAATAATTTCTCATGTCTCTCTAGGAAACAAATTACAGACATCACTCCCCTTCAGGTTAATTCTTTTATCATACAAAGAGCCCAAGCACTCTTCTGCAAGCCCAAAACCGTGAGGAGTTATTCTGTCTTGCCTCAATGCAATATACATTCTCACTCAAACCATATGAATATACCATCCTCATTTCAAATACAAAGTATCAAATATCAAAAGCTGATTCTTAAAATAAATGAATAAATAAAAATTAAAAGCTCTAAGCTTTTGTAAGATCTGCAAACCGAAGCGCCCAGCCACTGAGCACGCTGAAAAACTTGACGGGCACCTTGGTGGGTATCCAAACATGAAAACGAAAAACCTAGGGAAACAGGTAGAGGACAAAAATAAAGCTAAGGCATTTCAAATTGGAAGAAAGGAAGACGGAATACTTCTTTTCCTTTTTTATACAGACATAAACCCACAGTTCAGAGAGGGTTACAATGTGCTGCTTTATCACAAGCCAAACAAAAATTCAATCTACTTCGGCAGTGCAAAAAGCAGGCAATTCAAAAATTGCTCTAATTAAGGACATAAAAGCCAGACCGTTTTGAGGTGTTTAACAAGAATTTCTGGATCACCTACGCCAGTGCTAAGCGCTAACATTCTGCAAATGTTGGCAGAAATGTGCCTTTGGAGACTCCAAGATCTTATGATCACAAAGATCTGAGTCTAGCAGTCCTGAGTATTGTAATAGAGTAAGTTTGTACCTCCCTGCCAAGACTCGAGTCTGGTGAAATGGAACTGAAACTCAGAGTAAGCCAGTCTGTTGTTATATACGGCTCAGCTGGCATCAGCTGTAGTTCTTTACATGGAGGTGGTGTTTTAGGGTTTAGACAGACATAACCCTGGAGATAAAGACAAAAGCTTTTAATCTTGTTCTCAACATGACTTACTCTCATCTTCGATATGCCTTTTAATTTTCCTCTGCCTTACTCTACTTACTGTAAAAGGAAGAAACCACCAGCAAATTTGCAGACATTGCGGGGACAGTTTAAAGCCCTTTTAACTGCCCTGGTATTGGCCCAGTTTCCACACTGTCTCCAATTGTTCAAAGCTTATCTAACCAGCTACACTCAAAATGCCCCAAATGCAGGAGACCATGATGCAGAGGCACCCTGACAGTTTCTCAAGTCACATTCTCACCGGCTTGCTGCCCTTGCAAAACTCACACGAAGCCAGCGCCAGCACCCACACATCGACTCTGTGCCACACAGGAAAGGGTCATGGGAAATGAGTTCAAGACCAGATGATATCATTGCTAGAGATTCTGGCTGTACGGTCTATATAGAGAAGCTCCACTGAGGAGCAGACTTCTGCTCTTTCAGCAGCCAACAGCCCTCCCCTCACCTTTACAGTATTGCCTACAGACCCTTTCTCCTCGTCTTGCAGCAAGTATTGGCTGGGTCCTGACTGCCAACAATACAGGTTCAGACTAGAAAACAAGACTAATGGCAAATGATTTTAGACACTTGGCATTCTCCTCTGTATAGTGCTCCACAACTGAAATTTATTTTATTAATCTCAACTAGTGACAGAAAGTATTTCATTTTAGTCAGTAGCATACATGAAGGTATTACTTGCTCTAAAGTTGCTAATGAAGCTACAAATCCCCCTAATATTGCTACATATATATGTAATCCTCTTATCAAAAGTTTAGCCTGATTAATCTGGTCCTCTGAACAACATTCTAAAAATAACAACTTGATTTGGTGTGTATTTCTGCTACTGTCTGATGGTTTTTGTTTCATCAATTATCGATCGAAGCTTCACTTCAGAACCATAACGTATTTAAGTAACAATTGTCACTTACGATTCATTATCAGTTCTTTCACAGGCTGCAATATATCTTTAAAAAAAAAAAAAGATTAATACATTAATAGATAAGAGTCTTTCTTATGGTATTATTGTTCCTGCAAGTGTACATAAGGCAAAACTGTTGTAGATTTCTGTCATTAACTCCGATGCCAGGAGTCGGTATTTTATACACATCATACTAATGCGAACACATCAGCACTAGCATGGGCTGCCTTCCTGACAAAGCGTTTACTCCACTTCAGCCTGCTCGGCTGAGTTCTCACCTTCAGTTGTTTTTGCTTCTCTGTCTACTTAATGCATTTTCAGCTATCATCATCTCGGTTCAAGTGGGATGTTTATTATTTGGAGCTCTCTGTGGCCGGTTTTAAGAGTTAGTCGTCTCCTGCTTCTATTCTATATTCCATTTAATTGAAGTATAAAGCATCCTACTTTGTTGACTCATCAGTGGCAAAGTTGCTCATCTTTCAGAGATTGTCTGAAGAATACAGAATGCTATACATATGTTAGAAAAAAAAAGATATTTCATCTCCAGAGAAAATTTGATTTTGTTGATGTCTGAAGATATTCCAGAGCCGGTTCCAATACCATCCAGAAGAGTTGCGATTGACAATAACTACCATTTAATGCAGATGCTCCAACACTTCCTGAAACCAGAGTCCAGTTTAAGACTAGATAGTATTAACAACTTAGATATTAAGCAATAACAAAAATTTATAAAGCTCTTTCTGTATCCAAAAAAGCCACACTCTGTCACTGGTAGGGCTGCTAATAGAGCACTGAGGTAATTTTTCAAGATCATAATTCAAGAGAAGGAACAGAAAAACCTAAGACGTAATCTGTGATGCAGCTGCATGGTGAAGTTGAAATAAAAACATAAAGTAGTTAGGGCATAGCTAACTTGGTTAAAAAACTTAAAGATGCTGGTGGCAGTTCAAATCTATTTAAAAGGTCTAAGAGTTACTGGCAAAGATCTGAAGTCCATTTGAAGCACTATTAATAAACTGAGAACTTAATTAAGAAGGCAATTTCTTACCAAGTTTTATTCAAGGTTTCTGGTGGCAAAAATAAAAATTAAAAAAAGCATGTCACTGTGTAATTAAAGATCACATCAGAAGGCATACTGAGGAAAGATTAAAATAACACACAATTTTGTTTTGAAGCTTCCTAACTAAGCACTGTGAGTTGGCCTGCAGCTTTAAAACCTGTTTGAACACTACTTGACACAAGGATATACAACTTGTTTGTTAAAATATTCACTAGTTGTTAAAATATTCACTAGTTGATTCATTATTCTCTCTTTTAAAATATTCTCTGATGTACGTTTTAGTTACTAAGGGAGCAGACACCAAAAATAAACAGACCAATGACGTTTCCAGCAGTAACCACACAAACGAAAGCAACACTTTAAAAGCATTATTAAAGCTGAGAAGTCAGATGCAGATGCTAAGACGGCAGCTGCCTGTGCACCCTTAAGATTTATCTCTTGGCTCTATGCTACAGTCTTGACTTACATGAACTGATGCTTCCCCTTTTCCCTGACCTACCAGCGTGCAGAACAGCGCTTCTCATAATGCACACTTATCAACACGCATTGTTGTCCTCTCTTCTGGTGTGCCACAACGTCTCATTTTTCATGGAGTTTTCAAATGCTTGTGTGAAAGAAGAATTATGCATTTCTTCTTCAGCTTTTGCTACCACAACAGTTAGGTACTTCACCTGCACTCATGAGTTTATCTCCACAACTACAGCTGTGAAACACGAAAGTGATACTACCTCTGTTTTACAAAGAGAGGACAGAATTGAAGTTAAAAACAGATGGGAGCTCTCCATGTGAAGTTAAAGACATCTACAAGTTGATCTTTCAGTTTTCATGGAGCACTACCAGTTCAAAGCACAGTGCCCACTGACTTTGGTTAGAACCACGACTACAGCAGTCTAGGACTAAGTGCCTCAAGAACAATGTTCAGAGAATTAAGATGACAATTGCCAACAGTAAAAAGGTGGGGACTGTGGCTGGGTCTTTCCTGGGGTTGGTTTGTCTGCTGTTTTAAACAAGAATGACACACTAACTCTGGTGCAGACTGTGACAGAAGCCAATTATACGAGGCAGCGCTGGGCTGTATGTGATCATGTAGTTACAATATCACATAGCAACGATTATTACTGTAGTACCTATGACAAAGGAGGGATAAACTCAGATTACACAAGCAACAGTCATTTTGGAATTTCCTAACTGTATTTTGGTGTTGATAGCACTTTATCTTACACCTACTGCACATCCTTTGTGCAAGTTGTTTTCCAGCATTGACATCCACATGGATGATCAGCAGAGCAGGAATCTGAGATCTCTAAAACTCGGGGCAGAAGATATTTTCCGGATCAAGTACATCCCCTTCCTCTCTCAGGTTATCTCATTACAGAATCCTGGTAAAAAACAATTTTGCTTGATCTTACCGCAGAAGTTTTTTTTTAAGTCACATCTCTCATAGTGGAAAGCTGTTTCAGACCTTTGTTCTTCTGCTGAGGAATCACTGACATGTGTCCGTTTCCCTGTTTTATCCCAGCTAAGTTGAAAAGTCTCACAAGAGTGTGCCCCTGTGTTCATCACTCAGCACAATCACTCCTGCCTTAGAAGAGATTATCTACTAAAGAGCAACTGGCAACCAGACTGAAGCTACAAGTCCTATCAGCTGGTCAAAGATGGCTACAGGCTGAAGGAACAGCAGAAGGCACGTTTCTGCTCCCAGAGCCTTCACTGACAAATTTCCAGTTCCAACTCCAGAGTATGTAAAGGTCTCCAAAAGCAGTTAAGGCTTTTTTAAAAAGAAAAAAAGGAAAAAAAAAGTTTCTGTTGCTTTGTACAGTAGGCAAACAAGGCTACAAACAATTTCAACAGGTATAAGCAGGTAAAACATGAGGCCATAAGAAAGAAGTGTATATACACATCAAAATTGCACGTAATTTCCCCTTAAATAAGCCACTAGGTCACAATTCAAATATCTTGTGATTTTTTAAGTTTTCAAAAGAGCTCAGAAACTATGGGAATTAGGTTTATAGGCCATTCTATTTACAGGTCTGTTTAAATATTTATATTTACTGCTACAGTTTCAAAACCATGGTCAACAACGCTTTAAAAAACCCAACACCTACATTCAGGCATTTAAGAAACAAAAAAATTGAATTAAAAAGGCAAACCCTGAAAATTAAATCAGCTTCAAAACCATCTTTGTGTATTCCCTGGTCTGTGAAGCACAGGATCTAAAACCTCAAAGTCTATGCAGCTTTCACTAAATTGTTTTCTAAAATTAAGCCCAGATAAACATAAAATAAGGTATAAAACATACAGGAGTTTTGACTAACAATATTACTACATCAGATATTTCCACCTGAAAGAAGCTTCTTAAGTGTATTTTATAAAACATGCTGGTGTGTTAGGTAAGACAGTTTTTCTTTTTGGGGTGTAGAATCTGGTAACATTCTTAAAGCAAATGTAGCTAATGAATGACATTTTCTGGATGTCGTTCGAGAGGTTAAGCTGCAAAAGCTAATCTGCTTGGAATAAAACTAAGGTCAAAATCAAACTAAGGAAAACTATGCTTCTCAAAAATTACTGAAAATAGTGCTCACTTCACAACAGTTCCACAGTATGCTTATTGACAACTACACCCGACAGTCCTAAAGATGACACCAAATTATAAAGTGGATACATTTAGAAGTTTTAAATGAAGGTAAATCCCTCAAAATGATTCAGAATCATTAAACTGCAAACGCAACTGGGTTGTGTCATCACATAGGGGAAACCTTCAACTGACTTAAAGATGATACATTCCGAAATCACTTGCCTTTGGAAGTGGTGACTTTTTTTCCTTTTTAAACTTAGTTCCATCTTTGATTCTGAAGTGCAAGCCGTTGAAGTTAGGAACCACGTCTTCCTCCTGGTCTGTATAGTGTGCCCAGTGCAATGGAACTACAACTTAAACTGTTTGCCACTTCTCTGTTGTGTTAATCTATCCAAATACTGTATTTTGCCAGTTATGGAAACGTTAAACAACTTCTAGAAAAAAAAATAATCGCAGCAAGATAACCTTTTACAACATAGATATTAAATTTATTTTCTTAGCTTTGCTATGCTGCAGTATAGTTCCTAATGCTTAGTTAAGCCAAATTCCCTTGCTCTGTTTTCCAGCTCAAACTGAAAACATGACCTTATTTAAACTATTTTAAAAAATCCTAAACCCCAAAGGTTCATCTAGCCCTATATCACCTAATAGTGGCCAGAAGCAGCTGCCTAGGGTGACTACAGGAACAGGATATGCACATGGCAATACTTTGCTGATACCCTTTCCCAGTACGAACTTCGATGCAGGTCTGTATTAAATCATTTGCATTTAACGTGACTGTTTGTTCTTTAGTTTTTACCCATCCACAAAATCAGTTTTATAGACATACTTTCCTGTTCACATTAAAACACTATGCTCATTGCTACTTGGCAGTTGGATGAATGGATATTTAATTACCTAATGAAACGACTAGAGTATCCAGGAAGCAAAGTTATCCAACCTTTGTAAAGAAAATGATAAAAATTGTTGAAGTGCACTCTAAAGTCAGTGTTCCCAGCAGAGGGCAGTAGTTGCTACGCACAAGCGAGAGGAAGACTTTTAAAAAGATAAATATTGTGAGGAAGATTACCACTTTACCCCCTTAGGACCCTGGCAGTTTATATATAAGGTACACTGTGGTCTAGATTATTTATACCAACTGAAGATTCAAGCCAAACTGTCACAATTACCAGTTTTTAAACAAAATTTTTAAAGGGAAGAAGAGAGGACTGGTGGCAGGTGATTTTTCTAAGGCGTAGTGAACGCAGGTACCTTTACGTGTAAATACAGAAAAATGAAGCCCCTCTGATGGGGGAATAAGACTCATATTTAGAAGACCGCTAGTTTAGGATATTGAGATTTTAAAATCAAGTTAGTATGTACATTTTATTTTAAAATGTATTTTCATCTGAACTTTGGATATACATATAACTGCTGAGAAAAGGCATAAGGAAAAATTTATAAACATATTGTTGAGTTCAAGTTAGGAGATTTGACCATCCAAAAAGCCTTCTAGACTTTATCAAGGATAATTATAAACTCTATTTGCTTGTTCAAGGACCAGCTCCTTCAAATCCACTACCGTGGCCATCTTTTATTCACACAATAATTCAATGAAAAAAATAACTAATTAAGTTTTGCAACAATTAGCCACATTGTACAGATGAAGAAACAGACAGGAAGAAATAATTACAGGTTAGGAACAAGTGAGGAAGTTAATGTTAGCATTAAAACTCATAAACTATACGTTGGCATTCTGCTTGGTGCCTCTCCCAGCCTTCTCTGGCTGCATTTGTTCATTTTATGAGGCCTTAGAAAAGATGATACAATAACAAAACATTTTGATAAAACCCAAGCATAGTTCTCCTGGGTGATTACACTGAAGCATCACATTTACAGGATTCCATCCTAGTGAGTAGGTAACCACTTTCAAGCCACCACAAAAGCTACATTAAACCCTAATGTGTCAAGAGCTAAAAAACTGTTTCTCATTTTGCTCTAAAGGAACTAAAATAAACCAATATCCTCCCGTCCTACATTTTCTCTTTTTTTTTTTCAGTTTTCCACACGCTCATATAGCCAGTAAAGCAAAACAAGCTATGTGTATGAATTTGGGATTAACTAAATCAGCTAAAATTTGGGATTTTTCTCAGCTGGGAAACTATGACTTTGCATAAGCGTTTTATGCACACGATAACGCAACAAGATACTTTCTACCAATTCAACTGGATGTCACATCAGCATTGCATAAAATATATTCTCCATATTTTATTTTTACACACATTAATGGATAAGCGGTAATTACCAATATCTGATGCAGCATTATTTTAAACAGAAATAACTTAGAGTGTTGACATGAAAAAATTTGATGCTAACACATGAAACAAGAAAGAAAAGACTGTAACGCTAGAAAGGTACCAACTCTATATCTCATAGTCTTCAGGTATTAATTACAAAAGCAGCTATTCTGAAAATTCTACTTAAAAGTTTGGAGATGTTTCAAATGGTATAAAGTTGCTGATTTGCTATTTTAATCTGTTATGTATTGGCTGACATTTTGTGAAATTTTGGGATATCAGTAGAAAGTATCAATATTGCACTTTAAAACAGAATTTTGATTTTATTTCAAAGGAAACATCACTGAATTTGAAAAAAAATATCGATTGTTCATATGAAACACTGTATTACAAAATTTTTCTGTCTAAACAATTGTCAGAGCATTTTCAAACACATCTCCTTAATCCTATACCAACAACTATAGACTTTTATCCCTCTGGATTGCACTGTAACAGTTACCCAAGACCAGACCAGAAGACATATTGTCGCAATGATGCGAATACAGAGTCATGTGGATGACAACCTATCTCTCCAACATTAAAAAGAAGCATCCATCCTTTCGCACACTGACTATTGTCAAACTTAAATGCTTCCTTCTGGAACCATTAATGGTTATGGATAGCCAAAGGAATGAATTCACCAAGTTGTGAGCACAATGTTGTCCGCTCATGCCCCAACGACTATTAAGAACCACGTGAGCAGTGGTATGTGCCAGTTTCAGAACACTCAAAAAAATTAAAAATATTGCAACTCCAAGATAACATTGCAACAACGGGGTGTAATCAAAAATAACTTTCCAAAACAACTGATACCTTTCATTACACTCACTTATCCTGCTACCTTTAAATAATGTTTTTGGAATCATGAAGCAAATGTAACAGAGAAACTAAGTTTAACTGCATTAACTAAATCAAATTAGATGATATTTTGAGTTGTTCTGTCAGATGTTTACAATGTAAACTTTTTCACACACACAAAAAAAATAAAAATCTTGCTATCTTGTATTTGCTAGATACGAAACACATAAGCAAAAGTCTTAACAGACTTGAAAAATTGTTTCAAAATGGAGGGAGGATATCATCTTGCCAACTTTCCCATCCTGAATGGATGCCTCAAACAGACTTCACATCAACATGCATCTATACGCGTGAATGAGTATTTATTTGTAAAAGTTGTGGTCGATTTCTGAGAGTAAAGCTATCATAGACCTTGCTCCTCAAGTCAGACTTTCCTTTAGTAGTGGCTCAGTGAGAAGTTGTAGTGCTTCCATGCTGTGGATCGGGAATGGCAAATTAGGAAGAAAAGTTGCTTGGTATCAAAACAAAATAAAACAACAAAAGTAGTGATACACATTCTGTAAAAAAAAACCACTCAAGGTCAAGGAAGTAACAAGCCTGGGAAAAATGCTGTCTGAACTCACTGCACAGATTGAAAGTAGACTACGCATTGTCTACTCTCAAAAGCATGAGGGTGCTGAGTGTGGGTTATCCCCTTGAGACGGGACCGGGCACATTTCCCTGCTGGCTGCTGAACTTGTTCACTGCGTGTGCAAGTGCAGCAAGACAGTTGCCAACAGGTAGCAGGGACCCCAGGTCTCCCGCATCCCTGGTTTCAGACAATTTAACACCAGAAGAGATCATGAGATCCCCCAGTTTCTTGAATTTTAGAGACAGCTAAGCCTAAGTAGTACTCAGCTCAAACACAAACACCTCTTCCTAAAATGACACCCCGTTTTGACCTAAAACATCGTACAAGGAGGCTCTGCCACTTCCTTCACTGTTTCAAACGTGTGAATGGGCGCTGCTTCTTCTTTTGTTTTTATTTAAAAATAAAATAAAACCAAAATTGAATCTCTCTGATCTCTGGTTCTCATTATGCCACCTTCTGCTAGATTTAGCAGTCCATCAACACATGTTGTGGCGTTTTTTCCTGTGAAAATAGGTGTACGTTACAAATTCATCTTCCAGTCCTCTCCTCGATAAACTGAACAAATTGAGCTGTAAAGCCTGTCACCTGAGAGCACAAATTCTCCGGCTCAAATGATCTGTGGCTTTTTCAACAGCCCCTTCGGGCACTGTGCTACACTCAACAACAACCTTTCACTAATAATTATTTTTGTTAGTTAACTAACTTACTAATCCATTTAACAAATACTTTCCTGACGTTTCATGACGCCAATTTCTTAGTAAGACCGGCATCTACAAAGCTCAACCTTTTCTACAACATCAGGAACTGGAATTCATTTCACTTCTATTCTTTAAGGTGTCCACTGTGCGAATCGAGAAACATCTTCTCCTTTACCCTGTCTGGACTAAAATCCAACTGACAGCCTGCACTTATACTGGTCATCATGCCTGTATGGATTTTACTTGTTTATTTTTTTTTCAACTCTGGCATATAGTAGCATTCTTCTAGTGCCATGGAATTTCCCTTGCACTCGAATATTTATCAAAGATATCAAACTAGTCAGAGATCTCAGTCTGGTTTTCCAGGAGTCCAATGACTCAAAATGTATTTTGAGGCTATTTTTAACATAGGTTAACTATTAACAGACTGGAAGTTATTTTATTGTGCTTTTGTGAAAGAAATATTTCATTCCGCTTCATCCAAAACTGGTATTTTTTGTAAAACCTCTTTGTTTTTCCATATGATTATTAAAAGTTCATTCATTTCCAACTAAGAATATGCCAATAGTAACCAGATACACAAACCATAGCAAAACTCCTGTTTTGCTTAACAAGTCTTTTAGCTGAGCAGGCATGACATTTGTCCATGACCTTTAGTTTCTTTTTACTTTTCCTGCTCTTCATAACTAGTAGCCATTAATTCTATACTGTTTGATATTGTTTTGACAGTGACTCAGGACATACTTTTACTATCTTCCTTCCCCAAAACTCCTTCTTGTTCTTTTTTGTTGTCGTTGTTTACGCTTCACTTTTGAGTTCGTTTTGATCATACTTCCCTTTTGCTTTTGAACACTCAAATATGTAATTTCACTGTTTGGAAATACCTTTTGGTCACAATGAATGTTAGAAAATTATGGAGAAGACTTTCCTTACTCGATACAAATTTCTAGATGAATTTATCACTGTAAGCTCATGTAAAGCTGCTCAAACTGAACGACCTTGTACTGGATGTAGCACACTTTATGCTAGAAAATTATCATTTGCAATTTTCAAGCTAATTACATTTCACCATTTTCTGCATTTCATCTACAGCACAAGCTTCCTACATAACAGTGTTTTTTCTTCATATGCTTTTTATAGCCGGGTGCTCAAGAAGCAATGCATCTCGTTCTCCATTTGCCACAGACCCCTACAAGTACTACCCTCTTGGGTTTGTTAATTAGTAGACTGATTGATATGTATTCAAAAACCTTGTACTAATTAACTTAAAGGCAGATACCAGCATCTTTAATGGTGCATATTCTCCTCCACCTCTTTTAGCCACTCTGTCCTTCAGTAGGCTATACGGACTGATGCCACATTCCTACTTTAGGTTTTCAATATTATCAATTATATCTCATTTTCCGCCATTAATGAGAATTTCCCATTTATCGTACTTGTCATCAAGTCCTATCACCAATACAAAACCAACTGTGAATCTTGCTTTCAATTCTGTCGTAAGTTTAATTGGCTCCCACAACACCAAATTTAAATCGTGTTTATCTACCTAGGACGCTGTGCTTGAGCTGCCAGCCAAGCCCCTTCCAGGTTGCTACAGGCTCCAGCTAGAAAGATTCCCCACCCCACGTCCCTTCACACAATCCGCAGCCCCAAGGGACTTTGTCCTGCACAAAGAAACTTGAAGATTCCCTCTCGCCAAATGCAACAAATTCCTCTCCAATATTTTCTTTTGTGGATCTTCCTTTTCATTACATCTTTCTCAGTCTCTGAGTTTCCTTTTTCTTAATAGTTGCACTCATGATGCCTGTCAGCTTCTCTACAATTTGGCACCGCAAGCAGTACCAAATGCCTTGTAGGTAGGTGTGTCTCCTACAGGTTTCTGCTTTATGCCTCCACAAACAGTTGCCGTTATTACCCAGCTTACATGAATACATATGAATGGCTTTATACTTCCTGTCATGTTGAATGTCTCCTATCTTTGTGGTTTGGATTTTTCTTGGTTTGTTTTGTTTGCTTTGGATTTTTTTTTTGGCAGCTACAAACCAACGGTGCACTCTTCTGGATCCTACCTATGTCTTCTGTGGCATCTGTGGAAATGACTTTCCATTTTAACTGTTAATAAAAAGATATTGCACATATAAATTTTTCCATCAAAAAGTTAAAAGATTTCATTTAAAAAAAAAAAGGAACACGGTTTCACAGATTGACGATTCGGGGTTTTTTTGTTTGCCTTTTACCAGATCTTAATGGCAACGGGGCCAGCAAGGTCTTAAACGCAGCTTATACCAATGGGAATTTTTTTACTATTTCTATGAAGCCCTATAAAAGTTTAAATTTATGAAAAAAAAAAAAAAAAATCGTACTAGAGACAACTCAACCTGTTCATCTAAATGTAACGGAGAATTCTGAAGTTCATGACTACATGAGGTTCTCCATCTGTGAAGTCAGCGCAGTGATCCCACCTTATCAATACACTAATGTAGTATTTGTGAAGGTACATCAGTGATCCAAAGAGAAACTCCATGGCAAAGTAAATAATTGCATATAACAATTAAAGGTAGAAACAAATGGAGACACATGCAAAGGAAAAAAAGCTGTTAAAGAAAAACATTTATTTTCTGCTGTGTTGTTTTAGTTTTAAGCCTATGGTTATTCCATTAGAGACTCTACCATAACACATCTCCAGAAGGTATCTGAATTGAGACAGCAAGACTTCCCAAGTCGTGGGTGATCAACGTAAGAGCACTACTGTTAAATGATGTTTTAACATTTCACAAGGATTCTCTTTTACTTGTTCTGAGCACAAACCAAGCACCTCGGCTCCATTACATCAAGATGGTCCGAACCCCACATAATTCAACAGTATCAGAACCTTCAGACCTAAAGTAGTGGGCACGGCCACGTGAGCTACCAGAGCACTTCTTAAAAGCAATTTATCATCCCCTTTAACACGAGGCATTTACTGAACTAAAGGATTTTTACAAGTGTTTGCTGACAGTATAGTTTCCTGATACGTTAAGAGGCACAATGAAGAAAAAGTCTCAAAACTTGTAGTGAAACACAAGCTGTTCTATCTGTGACATAAACTCCACTCTCACAAACGGCTAACTGGTTTTGTCTGAAACTAAAAGCCAACAAAGCCTAAAACCTACAGTCTGAAACACAATCCATGATTTTTCTAACCAAATAACGACCAACTCGGTAGCTGAAGAAAGTGAAAACATGATGTTATAACCAAAGGACCGGTCAGTATCCTGAATCTAAGGTGCTGTTGGCCCAGTTTAGAGTTGCGATCATTTAACAATAACTTCAGTGACCTCACTGCTGACGTGAAGTAGAACGCAACTTTCGGGGAACTGTCTTCAAATCCACTGGAGGTCATATACAATGCGAGCTTTTCAGGAATCACACCCCACTTGTTTAGCACAGAATCTGGCAGTATTCAGCACAGTTTAGTAAATTTTGAAAAGGCCTGGGACTAAAAAGCCCTTGTACAATTAGTCATAACTAAGGCATGCAACAAAGGCTTTACTCCAGTGGTGCCACAATTACTACTCCTCTGCTTGAGTATCAACTTAAACCACACATTTTGAAAAACAGAATTTGAATGCTATTTACATATTGATATGTTGCAACTACTAATATTCCAGCAATGAAGTTAGCCCAGGCACATACTACATTAAGATTTTTGAAGACAATCTGTGACACACTTAAGAGTGAATTTACTTTATCATTAAAAAGAATATTATTATTATTATTCTTTTGGGAAGGTTGGTTGGGTTTTTTCCCCTGTTAAAGTAAAAATCTTCCCGCCAAGTTAAAAAAAGCCCTTTTAATTTAGTAGGACCTGGGAAAATAGTGAGGTTTTGTATTTCAGATTTGTTTTGGTTTTTTGGCTTTGTTTGTTTGGTTTTTTTTTTAACTGTGAAAAGTCTGAGTGTTAACTGATCTAGATTTGACTGGGTACTCACTCTGTCACACAGCTCTTCAAACGTGAAGTCTGCAATGGTTCCACACGCTTTATTCAGCCTCAGCTCTCTGCCTTGCACTTTTAGAATCCTTGGTCTAGTTACTATGGGAACATGAACAAAGACTCAATCTTCTCTGGATAATTACTATAAAATTCATCTCTTACAGATAGGAAATGCATAGCTTGATGAATAATAGCACATGATTCAACACATAAATTAGACAAAATGCTGATACAATGACTGCCACTTGAGTGTGGCATCAACCCATATACAGCAATGGAACTTATTAATTGGTCAGTGGAGATTGGGCATTGTGTTCTAAATGTATTCTCTTTCAAGAGAAATTAACTTACGTACAATCATTTTGTTTCTGAGCCAGCTCATCAAACAACTTATCCATGACAGCCTCCACATCAGCTTCACTTGTGCTACAGTGAAAAGAATAATAGAATATGAAATTAATAACACTTGAAGCCAACATCAAACAGCTGCCTGAGCCTGCTTAGCTTTTTGCCCATAAAAAAAAGAGAACAGGATGTTATGCTCTAAATACAAACATTAGATTTAGAATACACTTAAAAGTAGAATATTAACTCTCAGGTAGATGATTCTGCCTTATTTGCATACTTCTGTGTTTTGAGCTGTTTCCAGTAATGAGGCAATACAGGCAGAGCAGATCCATTAACACTATCTGTACACAATGAGAAAAAAGGCTTCTGGCTCTATCTTGCATGCAAAATAAGACCAAATAGACAAGGCAAGGCAGTCAAGCACCTAAAGAAGTATCCTTTGAAATTTCTGAGAGGAGACTTTGTGAAATTAAATATTGGAGCAGCCTTCTGGGGGGTGGGGGCTGGGAAAAATCAAGTCAACTGATTATATTGATCAAACAATTTGCAAAATTAAACCACAAAATTCAAAATACTAGCATGATCTCTGCATTAGTAATTTTGGCATTTTCCCCACCTCTGTCCCCAATACTATTTGGGAAAAGATCAAGCACAGACAGTGAAAATGAGAAGTATCTGGGCTGAGAGTTGGAGTGAAGTTTATACTCATCTTCTGGCTGCCACAGAATCAGTCTGATCACAGAATATTTTTTGTTACTGAATGGTTAGAAGGCCAATCTTCCTGAGTTTCATTCTCAAAGATAGTTAGATAATATTTCTAGCTGTTTGAAAAATGAGAATAGTAAATTAATGCTACAGAAGACAAACTACAACTAGGATATGTAACGATTCATTGAAGTTTGTATAATCTCATTTGGCATGAAAAGTCCAATTTTATAGATCGTGGAGGCACACAAGCTGCATTGCTTCACACAGTTCTAGATCTCCTCCAAATGACATGTTACACAAGTACTTTCCTGTTCATTAGGCCTTAAGCACCTTAAAAATGTTAGCAGCAGAACTGAAATAACTATGTTTTAGTTCAAGTTTAACAATAGCAAACCTTGTAGACACAAAGAATTTGGAGGGGAGGGAAACCAAAAAGCAAACTTCTGCAAGTGCCATTTTCAAACAATTCAAAAAACCTTTTCTGAATAGACTATGTAAAATCGAATTTTTTTTTTAAAAAAGACGTTTCTCTCAACATTGATATTTATGTGCTGCTTTCCTCTGACAAAATGACAAATGAAAAGGAACAGACAGAAACAGAAAAAAAAGAAAGCCATAAAAGGGGGGAAAGAGTGCATGTATATAATAGTATGCACACGTGTATGCACAGAACTATCAAAAAGCTTGATGTAAGGGCTACAAGAATACGATGCCTAGGTGGGTATTTGCACCTAATTGCCAAGAAAGCTTGTTTTTAAAATAGACACCCAAGACTGAGATACCAAGGAAGTTGCTTTGACCAATAGTCTTGTAATTGTGTTACATTGACTGCTTTCAGATGAGTATGAAATAGTTTTAAGCAACCCTCAGTTGCATATTTTAAATGAAGAAAAGACTACACAAATTATGAAGCATCAAGAGGATTTTAAAAAAAAAGTGATGATGATACTATAACTATTAATAGGGCAATGTAAACATGTTAGACAAGAACATTCTTTTCGGGGGGCAAGACTGTTAAGTAAATTTCAAATATCTGTAGCAAAATACTGTACAGCACCTAATTTTAAAACAAAAAAAACAAAAAATCCCCATGTACTAAGCTAGTTCTACAGGTGTGAAAACTCCAACAAACAAGTCTGAACAGAAGAATGAATGAGGTTCCCTGAGAAAAACAAAGGACAATGAAGTATCCTATTTCCATTGGCAGCTACAGGATTTAATTACTTCTTTTTCCCCCCATGGTTTGCTAATGATTTATACAAGTCCTAGAGGTAACCGACATTCTTCCAGTGAGAGAACATGAGACACTTATCACCAATCTCTGCCATTCTGTGCAGTCAAACACCATGAAATGCTTTGGCTGGGTATTGCTTCTGGGGCTTTTTCATATTTCTCCTCCTCTGAGAGTTGATGCCGTAGGCACTCTGTTTAGCCTATTACCTGCACATACGCGCTTCTTTCTTCAGCGTATGGACAGTGAGAAAAGAAGGTGGTAGGTGCTCTTGACAATTATCAAACTGAAAGTCACAGAGTGCAATGGGCACAATAGGCAGCGCCGTGAGCAGGGACAACAACATTGGAACCAGAGCCACAACAAGCAATGCTCAGATAACAGTGGCAGCTTCAAACAGTACATCCCCATAGACACCACAAAACTGAAAGAAAGTGGAGTCAGGCAAGAATATAGAACAAGAGTTACTTCTCTTGAGTTCATGCAGTCACACTTTGTTTGAAGATACAGAACCTGCATTTGACCTGTTTTCCATACATAAAATTCTGTCATTTCCTTCCAGAAGCAGAGATACCTGCTGTAATTCTACCAGTCATCTTCTAACTTTATTGTACAGTGATGTGGATATACTTCATTTCAAGTTATCGGTCACATCGATGAAAATATTGCACCTTTCTTGAAGGAAACATAATTTTCAAATCAATACTGTACGTTGGGTTGTAAGATACAATGATTATAAATGTCATGTTATGATGTTGTCTGCTTTGCTCAGGTTCTCATTGATTAAATAATACTTTAAAAGCAAATACAAGACAAAGATATCTGCAATACAAAGGTTTCAAAGTTGCTTGGTTTTTTTTAAAAGGATGTTTCTATTAGGCAGATATATGTTGCAACCATAAAAAACACGATCGTGGTTGTGCTTAAATATATTTATTTGCAAATATAGAATAAAGTGCTAAAGAAATTTGATCGTGATAAACAGAAACAATCTATCAAAATAGGAGGGTGCTGGTTTTTTTTAATCCACAGCACTGGAAACACCCAACATTAAATGAATCCTTGTCATTGGATTTCTATAAATACTTAATTACTTAAATACAATAAGGATGTTCTTCTATTCTAAGAGAATTGTGCAATCTCTTACAAGAGGATATTCATTACTTTCTAACCATCTGTCACTTCAGTTCTCCAAACACCACACCTCCCCAAAAAATCTAATTAGTTTTTATTCAGTCACACATTATAAATGATGCTCGTGTGGATACTGAAAATGCACTTTAATGAAGTTAATATCAAAGCATAATGGAAGGCGGTTTGCTGAACAAAATGGACCAGAAAGCAAAGAAAAGTCACACTCTGCTAATTCTACTATACATTTTTCATTTCCCATTGACTAGGAAACTATTGGCTAATAAGAGGGGAAAAGAGGACAAATACCATATCATAGATAAACTTACAGGTAGTAAAGTTTTCCAGCAGCAGGAAGGACTCGTTTTCTGTAGTCTATTCCAGAATCAAGCTGGACTGTGCTGCAGTATTTCTACAGAGACAGAAGAAAAATATCTTTTCTCAAGCTAAAGCTATCTTTACTATGGTCCATGTTAGAGAGAAGACACACTGCTGTGATAAACCATCAGCATGAATAGGATCTACAAAAAATGAAACTCAAGATCACAACATTGAAATCGTATTTCTTTACTTTGCTAACTGTAAAGAAGTTGGAAAGTCATATTTTCAAAACAAAAAACTAAACATTTTCAAAATTCCATCAACTATAAAATTAAAACATATTTGAAATACAGGTAATGAAATAGGATGCACGTTGCTCTCTCTAGGTAGTGCTTTGTTGAGTATGCAAAATTAATCATTTTCACATTAAAGAATATATATATTTAGAAATAGAAAATCAAGAGCAATAAAAGTTTAACAGACCACAATCAAATTCTATCAAGAGACAATTGGAACTACTTCTATTTTATAAGCTAAAAATAATTTTCTTTTCCTTCTCTAAGATTAAAATTTTTATGAGTCAAATATTAAATATACAAACAACACCAAGTCTTGCTGCAAAAGGAACCAAAGCATAAAGAGGAATAAACAAAGATCTATATCAAAAAGATTGTTTCATTTTTGTAATGTCTGAAATGACTCGGAAAAGGATCTTCTTTCTTTTTTTCCCCTTTAAACAACCTATAAGATTTCAAGGGTGATATAGATGTCTCTGAGTAGTCACAATAATTGCTTCCGTTAGAAAACTGAAAACTAGCTGTACTATAGGGTGCTTTTTTTGATTCAGGGCCTGAGGCTGAGAAAAAAATTCTCACTAACTTCAGTGGGAGCAAGATTTTACACCCTCTAGCAAAGAGAACAGCTCTGCTTCTCCGTTATTACTACCGCCAACATACACAACTTCTGGGTGTTATATAGCTGGAAGCAAAAGAAAGGGAGGACAAGTTTTAATATTTTAACAAATATACATCTATCAACAATTTAATTAAAGCAATAAAACTTTTTTGGTTTGTAGGCAGTTCAACATGATTACAATTTCTTGGATTGCTAGAATCCACTAAATTACTCTGCCTCTTCACTGCACTATGAACTATTAGTTTAATACTCTCGTTAAGCATTTCATATTCTGTGTGTCAAATTTTTCAAAGCCTCCTTGAGGCCATTCAAATATCAAAATTGGAAATGTCAAATCTCATTTATAGCAACTACATTGCAGGAAAAAAAAAACACCTTAAGTTTTAGAACTATCACCAGTGATTTAAGGAACAATGGCCCTTTTGAACAAATGCATTGCATAGGACTTAGAGTTTACAAATATCTACAGGAATAACTGTGATGACTCACTGCACTGATTTTTTGCCCTTGGCTATTATTGAAGGCTCTGTACCTTTTTTAAACCATCAACTTATCTGCAAAGATATTCAGCTGAAGAAAGAAGGTGCAAAAAAAAAAAAAAAAAAAGCAAAAAAAAAAATCTTGAATGAACAGAGTCCCAGAAAAATCTTTAATTCCGGTAAGTGAAAAAGCCATGCTAATCAAATCATTATTTTGGGCTAAGGCTACTGCAAACACAATAGCATTGGTTCTACAATATTATTATAATCTATTCCCTTTCTTTTCCTGAAAGCCTACAAAGAAAGAGAATAACAGAGCAGAAGGAAAAAGTTCCAGAGGCATGTAATAATGTGCACAAGGGAGGGAGGATGTTTAAGCTTTTCTTCAGCATCAGTCTGGCAGTCAAAGCCAAAAGGAAGATTCCTGAAATCTGACAGCAAAGCTGGTGTTCTTAACTTCTCTTTGCCCAACACGGATGTTCAGCATCTCTCTGCCTAATTTTTTATTTTTCCAAAGAAGTAGATCAGCTCAAGTATTATTTTCTTCATGTTAGCCTGTGTGTGTGTGAAATAAATCAAATTATCACAGCTATGCAGACTATGACATTATTTAGATTAACTTTAGATACTCAGATATTTAGTAACACTGGTATTGGGTTTGTTTTTTTCTTTCCTGGAAAGAACCACAGCTAGGAAATTTTGCACTAATTCAACCTCATGTCTTTGCCCTCCAAGATGGGTTGACAAACTGCACCGCTCCCTCAGGCTGTTGTGCTGCATATAAAGTGAAGAGTGAACACAGAACTGCATATACTTACCAGTGTGGCATGGTTATAGTATGGCTGAAAGTAAAAAAAAAAAAAAAAATGCACCTGAACACTGTAGCTGGTGTAAATTTATTGTGCTGGTATTTCCAGTGGTGCTTGTGTCTCAGCTGCTACTGACTGCTGAGGAGAGTAGACGTTTTGTGCACTCACATAGCGACTGATATTGGGCTGAATTGTTCAGGTCAGCGCGGCTTGCTGCAATAGAAACCTGCACTTGGTGCCACAGTATTTTAGTCCACTTGTGTTCTGCTTACAAACTTACCACTCCTTAAATGCTCTGACAAGTCTTTTCTGACTCCATGATTTAACATTACAATGAAGGAGTTTTCGAGATTAGAACTGCAGATATAAATTCTACCTATATGGCTATGAAGTAGACACTTTTATTCTGTCTTCCTTTGCTTTCCTTTCCTCTTTTTTCATTGTAATTAGTATTATTGCTATTCGGCAAAAATCACTACCATTAGTGACACTAATTAAGAAAAGCTTGTGTGTTCAAAATTTTGTTTATGTTTCTGGGCCCTTTTAAAGCTACAAATAGTTGCCTAAATGAAAGATTTCTTTTTCCCTATAAGCCTTGTCTTACATGTTTACAATAATGTACTCCTATTGATTCTAATGCAGATAACATCACATAGTCTATTTCAAAAATATTTGTTAGATATTCTGGGCTACAGAAACTTTCAGCCAGAAAGGCAATGGCAGCATCCCATTCAGAGCTATATAAAATACAGCAATTATAGTCCTACTGATTTTTTGCTTCCTTAGAAGGTGAAAGTCAATTGAATCAAACAAACAAAATGGAAAACCAGAACTCTGATATACAGCAGTTTTCTGTAATACATGATATAAGCATAGAAGTTAATGAGAAAAGAAAGATACTTAATCCTTTGGAAAAGATTTGGCATTTTATTGTCCTGCTCCTTGGATGTTCCTAATTAATTTCCGGTTTCGGTTTGGTTATTTTGACTTAATTCTGTCCTCTTTCAAATACAGTTCTGTCTCCTATTCCTCAAGCCAGCATTCTCAGTCAAATTCTGGTTTATAATTTACCTTGAATCTCTAGTGCATTTTTCATCCACTACTCTCTCAAGAACCACTGACTTGGACCTCAAAGACCGTTCCTTCCTCCCATCACTTGTTTTGGCCTCTCCAGACTGAAGCTGAGTTCAGGAAGATACTCCAGCCATTTAGAGCCCTCGTTGTAAATAAAAATAAAACAGGCACAAGAATTTCCTAACCCTCCTACAGGTTCATGCGAGTAAGTTATCTACCACTGCTTGTCACTAATTATCTTACTGAGGCATTTCAAAGCTCACTCACGCCTGTACTGATAGGTACTGTATAATTACACATAAAACGCACGGCCTCTGCCATTAAAACAAAACATTATCATCTGCATAACAACTTGCTCCAAGAAAAAAAAAATAACCTTTAAAACATGACTGCTGTTGTTAGATTAGAAGCTTTGCAGGATAGGAACAACCTTCTCCTTATATGAATATATGACAGTAGAACACAGATCCATAGGTGCTACTGGAAAAAAAAAAGAGTAACATAACATAGCAAAAAAAAATAAAATAAAAAAAATCAATCATTAAACGATAACAAGAAAGAAATCAATGGCAACAAAACAGCACACAAACAGGCGCTGGCGGGGGGGGGCAAAGCTATGCAGTGAAGAAAAGAAAGGTTGTAGTAACAGTACCAGTGAAGTGAAGGGCAGTAATGGGAGGATTGCTTGCAGCAATGCCAGCATTTCTCCTCCACGTTAAGAATTTACCGGTGGAGATGGTTCTAGAGGGGTATTCAGCACATGGCCACCTTCACTCAAAGCCAGAATTGGAAAAGTCACAGAGAAGCTATGTGCTGAGCAGAAATTCACAATTTTTTTCCTGTTGGGGTTTTCTTTGTACACAAGGGCACCCACTGTGGTTCTTTGTTTCTACACATGTAAACGTTCGCTTATCTTTCTCATGGGAATGAAGAGGCAAAATGTTCATATTTGTAAATATTTTTTTTTTCAAGAGAAATGCTTCAAATGTTATAAAGCATATAACCAGAATGTATAACAGAAAAAAATAAAGTATGTGGCAATACTGTATATGTCCAAACTAAACACTTAAACCACTAGATTTACAAAAGTGAAAACCAGATACGTGGTTGCATGGTAAGGAATAGCAAATACTGCTCACAAAATACTGAGTATCAGAGAGGGTGCGTGTGTGAGCACTACCACACATCTTCTCTCCCCTTCACACATCAACGACATATTCCTGTATCATGTAACCAGTAAAATCCATACTATCAATTCATTTACAAACTCCTGCAGGCTCAGGAAGGAAGGGAGGGCAGGCTTCCCTATTTTTCACCCTTCATCTTTTTGCAGCATGGGAAAAAAAAAACAAACCCTACTAAGATTGCATACCGGAGTTCTAGTTTCTTTCTCTGTCTTTGGACTAACTTCTCCAGCACTGGACTGATTAAACCCTACAGATGTGATTGCATCCTCGCACTCACTAATCACCACCACGGAATCCTAATCAACAGCCAAAGAACTAACTGGAGTGCTCAGATTGTTAGTACTTAATTTGTCAAAGCCACGACTGTAACTATTGGTTTCCTTTTTCAAGACGGAGATTTAAACTTTCAAATTTCACTTACTGGGGCTAAACTTCTACTTTTCTTTTGAAATAAATACTTAAAATTGAAGCTACGGTTTGCCTAGTTGTTCTTTTGGAACCATCTACAGTTTCCAACAGATTTTCTGTTCTGTTGAGATATTTCAAGTCTGACTTACCCTATTCAATTCAAATGCATAAAATTAATTAGTCATACAATTTATTTTGAAGTCATTTATGTATTTATGTATACAAAGAACAAATACAATTACAGAATTGAAAACGCAATTAGTAAGTTAAAAATACACCACGATCATGCACTCATTTCCACTGAAGCGGCAGGAAAACTTCTTATTCCAGAAGGAACACAGACAAAGCCTCAAGTCTCAGCTTGAGACAGAACACCTAAAATGACAACCGTCAGACAGAATAGATAAAATTAGACTTCTCGTATACCTACTGGAGAAAATTACTAAATACAGACGAAGAGAAACATTTTTTTTTTCCTGTAAGCACCTCTAATACTCGTTTGATGCTACAATCAAGAATGGCAGGTATTAAAATGCTTAACTGCTCAAAAAATTGAAGTACATAACATGATCAGTTGTTAAGTAGAGGAACAAAGGTTTCAGAAAATTTCAAAAGACAGTCAAAGTTAACTGGACAGCCTGCAAGTTCTCAAGATGTGTGTTTCTCACGTGTCACAAAACTCTGAAATGCTAATAGAGGGCTTTGTGGTCCACATTAAACACTATACTAAATACCATGTATCACGGTGAGCTCAAACTGTGACCAGCCCATGACCATTGGCAATTCAGGTGAGTAGATATCTCTTAGTTTTACTGAAGACCGTTGTAAGTCAACCCAATGTCATTCTCTGCTCTGAATTTTAATGGCACAAAAAAAATATCCCAAAACAAGAGAAAAACAAAACAAAACAAAAAACCATACAAATCATCCTGTTGGCCCACAGGATAAGACAAACCTTATCTGAGGACCTGCAGAGAAGTGGCAGAGGACCAGAGATGCAAGAGTGCTTCACCATGGGATGATCATTACCTTAATTTCACCCTTGCTGAGTTTCCTCAGCCTTTCACACTTGGGTCAAAGCAGGCACCTAGAAATGCCAAGGTAGCACTGCATCTGCAGTATCAAATACACCTTCCACACGAGTAAAGAAGATCAGAGTCCTGTCCCCAGGCACACAAAGCTGCACAATTAATACTCGTGGCCTCTGGTGTAGCTCTTAACAAGCACGTTAAAACATCTACTATTAATAACCAAGCCCTGCCTAACTGAGAAGTGCAACTTCTCACCCCTTGTTCTGAACAAAAGGAATCATGAATTCCACATAGGTATCACCTTCCTTTTTCAAATGCATCCTCAGCATCTTTGGATTAGCTTTTATAAAAATAAATCCCAACACCTCACTATCCCACTAAAAAACAGCCCACACCTGTCCAACTGATTTGGTCTCCATTAACAATAAACAGGATCACTAATATTTCCTTCCCTCCAGCAAATCAGAAAATAATGAGATTGATTGAGAAAATGTAGGAAGTTAAGTGCAGTGCTTACACTCTGGTGCAGCTCTAAAAGATCAACCAGACCACTGGTCACAAGCAAGCATGATACAGGCACAGGACTTTCAAAGGGCAGCTCCTTTTACCCGTGCTTAAAAACAGCACAGAGGAATGAGTAAGTATAAATAAATAAATAAATAAATGAGTCTGCAACACTCCAAACCGTCTGTGCATCAATCCCTGGGAAAGAGATGCACTCAGAGGGAGAGGAGAAAAGGAATCATCGGGTATTTGATGGTGATAAAAACTTGTTTCAAGCGTTGTTGGGTGGGCATACAATTTTTGTCTCCCTGTTCAGATGTTGTTGAAACAGTAGACTTTAAAGAAAATGTCAATGAATCCTCATAAGCACTATACATGACCCCTGGGGTAATTAGCAATCATTCAAAAGCAACAAGACTAAAATGTTCTATTCTTTATTACTGTCAGCTCTTGTCTTGATCAGCATTTTAATAAAGATGGTTCATTGCTAAGACAGTTTCATGAATCAGTCATAATTACATTCTGACACACAGTGAATAGTAAAACAAAACTAAATATCACTTCATCAACCTTTCTAACCTTTATGCAAGTATTAACTGTAAATAATTTTTACACAATCTTACAACAGAAAATCTGCATATTTCTTAGCTTTGTACATATTCTACCCTAAGTGAATTTCCTGTGACCTACACTTTAAAAAAACCACCTTACAATCAGGCATAATTACTTAGTCTCGCACAATATTCAGGTGTTGCCTTTCACAGACCAAATCGACTTTAAGTACAAAAGGCTATGTGTTCTACAAAAGGCTTTAAAGGGTTAACTATTTTTTTCTAGTCTTTCTATTCTTCATAATTTGGAATAACAAAATACGGAAGATTGCTACAATAGCCAGAGATATTTCATGCTCGTTCCAGTTTTAAACACTGTACCAAAACAACACCACAAAACCAAAACCCTCACAAGAACAAACTTTGAGGAAAACTTTCAAAATGTCATCCAAGCACACTGCACAATATCAATGAAACTAATCATGCTCAGGTTAATTTTGGATGACAAATACCTTATTTATGAATCATTTTTAAATTAGAGTCCAAAGATCTGTAAAGTGAAATAGTTCCACATGCAATTTTTTTAATGGATCTGTTTCTTACACTTGGGACAAGAATATTTAAACTTTAAACTGAAGAGTTTAGTAGAGATAAATTTAGAGGTAAAATTAATTCAATGGAAGTAGCACAAAAGTTTACATTACAGCCTTCAAAACTTTAACAACTAAGAAACCCCACTATTCTTGCTACCAAAAGGAACATACGATCTATTGTACTATTTTTCAATAACTTATTTTAATGTCTAGCTACAAATCAGCTACCCCCTAAGAAGAGGAAAAATAGACAATTAACTTGTAAAATAATGCTGCATGAATAAAGGCAGAGACGCTTAAAACGTACTGTTCTATGAATAGCATTTCAGATATTCAGACAAAAGTGAAAGAATTCAAGAGGTGCAGATGTGGCTGTGCTGGGTAGGAGACAAGGAGCCTCTCCTTTTTTTCAGTCAGGAAGCAGGGGAATGGCAGAGTAAACTTCCATGTAATAAGGATTACACTGAACACTGAACAGCTCTCTCCATTTCACATCACTTGGGGAAAAAAAAGTCTTCCTTGCAGAAGAAGTATAAATAGAAAAAACAAACAAACCAACAAACCAACCCACTCAATTCAAAACCAACCCACAAACCACTGTATAACATTCAGTTTTGATAAAGAACCAATAATGACTGTAACTTTCAATCTCCTAACAAACAAGCTGTGGTGTTCTGCGAAAAACAAATGCCAAGAGTCCACTCCGAATTTATAACATGATGTTTTGTAAGCTAAGGGTCAAATTCAACCTAAATTCAATGTGCTTCATTGGAATTATACCCTGGATAAAGTTATTTGTCTAGATTTCTTTTTTGCTGTTTTCTTTTTAACATTTGATTTGTATTTCTTTTCCCAGTATTAGCCTTTGCTCCTGCCAGAGCTGTTGGCAGGCAGGAGGGGAAAAAAAAAAAAAAGAAAAAAAAAGTATTGATTTACAAAACTGGATTTCCCAGAATAATAAAATAAAAAAAAAAGTGATTAAGATCTAAACAAAGGCTAAAGATGGCTTACGCTTAGCTCTGATGAGGTCTGCTACCTCATTACCAACAACTGAAAACTTCTGATGTATTTTGTTTCAAGGGAATCCAAAAGTCCTTGCTGTAAAGCAGGCTGGGGGGTGCAGGGTCCATTCACTCTTTCTGTATCACAACCATTATGTAAGAAGTATAAAACACTGCCTTTATGCTGCCAAACCACAATGACTCTTCTTACATCAAAGCGTTTTCACCACTAGGGTTTTTTTCCTCAAAAATTTATTCAAGCCAAGGGCAGGGAGACAACAATTCATACACGCTAATTACACCTAATTATCTATTCCTTTTTTTTTCTTCTTCTTTCCACCAGCTTCAGCCAGTGTTATTTGCTATCTGGGTTTCTCACAACCTCCTCTTGCCCTGTCCATCCAACTCAACAGTAAAGTCTTTGAAGAAAACAGTTTGTGGCTTCTTAGAATTTTAACAATATAAGGTTCAACTCAAATTAAATTATTCTATTATTAGTTTTGACACATTTATGTGTTAAATATGAAGGCCTCTTGGTTAATTTGGCAAATTCCTCACATCTCTTCATGGCTAGAATTGCTGGTAACACCCTCTCTTGTAGGAGCTTCTCCTCATGCTTTCTTTTCATGATCTAAATGAAATGTTTATTGGATTAAAGTTCTTCTCTGCAGACCTCCACGGTGGCCTGTGACAAAGAGCTTAAAAGCTTTATTAATTGGCTGGGGCTTTTTGGGGAGAGGCAGGACCTCATTTCACATTACATCACAAGCAAATACAACTGACACGTGCAATTAGACTAATTTACCCTGATACAGCAGGAATCAACTATTCCATATCTATGATATGCCTTAATTCCCTCATTTTAATCAAGGAGTAAACAAGCAAGAACTCAGGAAATCCTAACAATTAAAGGATACGAGAAGGCAGAGAGCCTGACACTGTGGTACAGTACCAACTATTTTAGCCTTAGATCAAGTTTTAACCTGCATCTAAACAAACTGTCTAGGAGCAAATGTGTGCGTGCAAAACAGACATAGAAGGTAAACAAGCTGAACAGCTTAGTATCTAGAGAACACTCTAAGGAAATAGGTACATGTAACAGTTAAGTGCTCTGAACTACATAGTTTAAATAATCCTGGCATGTAAGTTTAACATACACAGACTTAGAAGGCTGAACGTAGAAAGGGCTGGCAACTTCTAATCTGACACCTTGCTTTCAACATACAACGTTTTGTTCGTTGACAGTCTTACAAATTTGTCAAACTAGAATTACCCAGAAATTATACTGATGCTCAGCACAAAAACACTTGCGATCATGCTATATTTTCTTTTTTTCTTTTTTTTTTTTTTTCCTATGTTTAATTAGGTACACTTCACAAAAGATGTGTACTTCTATTACTCCCAGAGAGAGAGAACAAGAACAAATGCTCCTTCTACTTAGGAGTTTGCTTGGTTACATACTAAGAAGGGAAACAAAAGGCCCAACATCTTCAGTAATGAAAAAGTCAATTGATAGGCGAAGCCATCACAATATCAAAGGCCTAATCCCTGCAATTCTGACTCAGGTGACAGTTCACAGGGGTCAGAGTGGCTGACACTGACCTCAAAAGCAGGTTTTAACTATTCAACATACTGAAAGCTGCTGGGCTATCACACCATTAGACTGGAACAAACTGACAAATCAATTTCTTCAAGGAGATGACTTTTGGAGGTGGGGGGAGATGGGGGGAGGCAGATCCGCCAATCAACAAATCCCTGCATTTCTCACACAGGTGGTTGGACAAAAGCTGAGTGCACCATCAAAGACATTTTATATCTACCAAATGCCTTTGTAGGAAAATAACTCCCACAATTTCCTTAGGGACAGCTCTAAAAGTCTTAAACAAGTATTTTTTTGCATACTCAAACTAAGTTGTGAAAAGCGAAAATACCTCTAAATTCCTCCATTCCTTGCCTTGTAAGAAAGGGTATATTTTAATTAAAACCAGAGTAGGCACAATGTCAATAAATGAACCAATTTTGAGACAAAGAGCGACCAATACAGTGTACAAAAATACACTGTTTTCTGTTTCAAAGGAGTGTACAATGCTTAACATTCAAGAGTCATTTTAACCAAATAGTTTTAAAATAAATAATGATTTGGTCCCTAAGAGTAGATGAAAAAAATAAAGTTCACTATAGGACGCCTACAGTAATTTCATATCCTACTGACATCAGGTTCCTGGTTGATTCTTTCTCTTTAGTTAAAGCAAAATGTAGATAGCCAAATCCAAACATGTTATTTTAAAAGTGAAATTTTTGAAGGTATAGTCTGGCTATGAAAGGCCCTTTAGGACATCTTAATGTCCTGAATTTCAGTTAGAATTTAGTGTAGCGCACACCTACTGCATGAAGAAAATCTGACAAAAGGCAGAAGTTACATATTTGGTATTTCAGCTCAGCTTGATGTTTTATAACTTCATGCTATGGTTCCAGGATACCTTTGGAAACTGCTCATTTAAGTACAGACTCTACACAACAAACTATTTGAAGAGCTTTTCTTCCTGATTGTCCAGAATAAGAAGCCCTGAACTAGTCACTGAATTAGAATTCGGATTCCAAAACAGTTAAGGGTTGACGTGAATGTCTTAATTAAATGCTTGCGAAAATTAAAATGTTGCCAAAATTACTGCCAAACCACTATATTAAAGTATGCTTTCTCTTTTTATTTGAAGAGCCTCACTTCAGCTCTGGCATTAAGTTGCTAAAGACACAGAGCTTTATTTGTAAAACAGTTTTCAAATGCTTAGAAACTCTTTACATTTTGTATTGGTTTAGATGAACAATTTTTTAGTATTTCTGCCCTGCGCATTTGAACAAGGTAACTGTGCGTGATTAATGTTTTTCTTTTCAAGAACTGCCTTTGTAAAAATAACCAAAAAAACCCTAAAAAATCATCACTTAAGAGTTCCGTGCACTTTAAAATGCTCAGTAAGAGATGTTAAAAGATTAAAAACTCAATCAGAAGGGACCGAACCTAATTGCAATTATAGAATTAAAAGATTTTGCTTCCTAATACTTCTTATCTCTGTAAAGCTCTATCTTTTTAAGATTTCATGGGCTGAAGAAGCACTCTTCTTTAGTTTCTGTTGCAGAAACTAAGCCTTTCCATAAAGAATATTGTGTCCTAAAGAATTTTAGCCGCAACATCAAATTGATCAACCGGGACTTTTTCCCTGTTTATGAAAACTACCCCTTTAAGTTACAGGATTAAAGAATCACTGAAAAATTAGATCTCAAACTGTTTAAGATTTTAAAAGAGCGAAACACTGGGACAGGTTCAGAAGGCAATATGGACAAACCTTGCAAGATAACTGTACCCTCCCCAGAGCACCGTTTCACCTTCTCACTTATTCCACAGAAATTGGTTTGTAGTTACCTTTGTAAGAAATAGGAACTCAAATACAGATACTGGAATTATATAGACAGAAGAAAACAAAAATTACAACAAAATCAAGGATGAACGTAGGTCACACTAGACCTAGGAAAGAAATGCCTTTTTTTTGATCATTTGAAGTCAATGTAAGATTTTTGTGTAACAGCTACCACAGTATGTAGGAACCACGCCTTCCACTTATGAGGAATGGAAACAGTCTGAAATCTATTTCAAGTGAAGCACCTCTTCACAGAAATGTACTGGCAATACTTTCCATTCATCCTATCTTCCCAAGAATATTTAGAGGAATTCAAAGCTCTGTGTTCAACTTGAACTAGTTTTAGCGCTAAAGTCTTATTTTAAAGTTTATGATCATAAAAGTTAATTTCTGAAACAAAAATCAACCCACCCATTCACCCTAGCTGAATCCCAAACAAAAACCCTGCAAGAGGCTCTGAGCCCAGAGAAAAATAATGCAGGAGTTAGTCTGAGTTGTCAGAGCCAGCGTCAGGGAACAGGTTAGACAAGACTGACACTACCACAGACAAACATGGCTTGGAGTGAGGTAAAGGTAGAGAATACAGTAAAACAATCATTTGTAAATATCCAATATAATATTTTTCCTTTGTATTTCCACACAAAATCCTGGAAGATACCATCTTCACATTTCCTAAAGTCACACATGGAATTACAAACAGCTGAGGCAGAAGCTACTCCACCCATCAACACCAGTGCCATAATACAAATTATACACACCTTGAGGACATCCAAATCTGTGTTTCTCAAACCACTACAGCCAGAGTATCAATTCGGTTCCATCTACACCTTTGTAAAGGTCACTCATTAAAATCTTTCTTTAAAATAGTTTCCAGTGAGGTTTATTTTAAAGCCTACTTCTGATGAATTTAAAATGTAGAGTTGGAAATTTTTTCATTAGTATTTTTAATACCTTGCCAGTAGCCTTCCCTTTTCAAACTAAGTGCAGAGAAGCATTTGTTGATAACTTCCTTCAGATCCTCCTTTCGGGCATTATGCTTCTGGGAAATTATATCAGTAACATTTATTAAAGTGACGTTAAAGGCAGCTATATTTAGAGTGGTGTTAAAACACAAGGATGTAGCGGAAATACAATGACACTTAATCCAAAATTTTTGAAAGGCCCTTGTGAATAGAGTGTAAAGTGAAACCTTTTTCCTCCCTTCATTCATTATTATAGTAATGATCATCTACCTCTAGTCTGGGCTGGGCTATTTGTTTCTTCTCAGCTACTCGATCCTTTGCCGCAGCTCTAAGCCTATCGACCTTTAGGGCTTCTCTTGGTGTTCTATCCACAAGGTCCCTCCTAAAAACTTTGGTTATTTTCCCAGTCCCGACAAGGTGTACTGTATGCACAAACTACATTTCACTCTATTTCCTAAGTTGGCCAAAAAGAGGGAAAAAAAGGAAATAAGCATATATGATATTCTTTAAGTCTGATCAGTGAAATGAAAGAGCCTTATACTCATCAAGGAAGAAAACTAGGAGTCAACAAGAAAACATACACACAAAAGAAAGACTTGCCACAGTTGCTGTACTTCAAAAAGCAAATGCATATGGAACTATTACTATTCCTGAAAATGCTTTATGGTTAGAATCTCTCCTGCATCCATAACAGTCAGCTACACAATAAACCCTTTTCAAGAATCGGAAGTGGAAATGGTTGTTGGGTTTGGGTTTTTGGTTGTTGGGTTTTTTTAACATTTCTTACTTTTCTAAAGCCATCCAGGTAAGAATCGCTTTCAGTGGTAACCTCCCTGACTTTATACAAAGCCATTCTGAGATACATACCAGTGCCACATTTATGTCAATGGCATATTAACTTTGAAGCCTGGTAATGGCTCAAATGTCAACACCAGAGGGGATTTTCATAGGTGCTTAGGCAACTAAGCAATCTTACAATTCCCAAAACCCCACTGAAAGCCCAAGGCACTGCTGACACCAGCTTAACAGAAACATCCAACCAACGGACCTCTTCAGCAAGTCCAAAGTCCTGCTCACTAAGCCAAACCTACCTTACGTTTCTTTTATCTTAGCTATTGATATGGTTAACATTTATGTATTCATGTTGGCAATACTTTTGTGATGTAGGGAAGTGACGTTATTTCCATTTTCCATATCGTGTCAATCCAGGTGGAGCAGGACACAGGAGCTCAATAACATAACAAGACAACCATACCCTCTGAATTTATCTGCAACTTGCCCAGGACTCACTTAAAAGCGTGAATTCAGCATACGTTCTTATTACTAGCAAAATAAGCGCTGATTGTGTTACTCACATTGAGAAAGGATGGTCCATTTTTTATAAACTATAATTGCCTCATTTAGATATGACCTGCCACACCACAACGTGAAGACTCCAGGAAGCTTGCTTCAAAACTGCTGCTTGTTGAACACCATGTGAAACCTCACAAATGCCTCTTCAGAAAACCTCTTATACACAAGAAAGACCCAGAAACAAGGTAATTGAGGGGTATATACCAAACCCTACTTTCCTTACACTAAAAGAACACCAAGCTTTTGTAGCATAATAAATGTAAGATGTCCACAAATACAACACAGTCTGTTAGAGGAACACTATGTTACACAGCATATATGTACCAGACAAAGAGTCTTTTTCAAACAAATTCGTCTGCCTTAGTCAAAAAGATAACTTTCTGCCATACCAAAAACATCCAGCTTTCAAGATATGTTAATTCTACAGAGAAAGAGTTTCTTTTTGCCATATCATCAATTATTTTTGCCTCAAACAGTTAAAGCACATACATCTTATCCGGAAACTACTATCAAAGCAATCCTGTACAAATCTCTAATTTATTAATACAGCAGGCAAAATTGAAAAGCATTTAACAAGTGACTCACCTTCAGCACAGCAATGAATGGTACAAAATTAGCTCTCTGAAGACCATTTTTATAGAGATCTGAAAGAAAAGAAATCAGTACCATTTTGCTACTTAGTCTTAATAACAATGTCAGCTTGTCTTTTAGTTTGGCAAATAAAACTCAGTGTTAGGAGCGAGAGGAGGAACAAAAGGTGGAAAAGCAGAGCTGAAATTGATTTCTCCTCTTTCGCTGTATGAAAATTCCACATGTTAAAGAAGAAAGGAACATTCTGAAAAAGTCTGAAAAAGGCAGGGAGTGAAACATGACTTAAATCTCTAATGACATATAACTGATTTTAGCAGAAGAAATAAGACCAGCATCTGTTTTAATGTAAGAATATTGAAAAAGGATTTCTAATACTGGATATAAAATGCTATGACGATAAGACCAAAACTATGGAACTGCTAAGCCACAAGTTTTTGGCAGAGGGAAAAAAAAAAACACAATGTACACTACAACAACAAAAAAAAAAACAACAATTATTTGAATTTATAAAGTTAGTATAGTTCTTATTCACTGTACTGTGGTACACTTTATCTTCTAGCAACTCTAGCAGGTACATCTCTTTTCCAAAGCAAGAAAAAGGGTCAACCCCAAGGCCAAAAGAAAGAAAATTAAATTAACATGTAAACTTCTGCAAAGTTGCTAAAAACGCAACTGAATTAAAAAAAAAATAAATTAGCATGTTATGCAACAAAATGCAGATCTGCGCTCAAAGAAAACACAAATTAATAAAACCTAATGGCAAAGTAGGATTTTGTGTCTTATTTATCTCCGTATTTAATACAGCATATACTTCTCTAGAAACTATCCAACTGCTCAACATGTTTGTAAGAGAATGACTTGTTCTTTGCAAATGTTATCACTTAAACTGTATGATAGGCTGCTTTGTTTCATTCAAACTAGGAAGCCTTATAAAAAGGCAGTACAGCACCTATGACTGACAGGAGGAATAAATAAGAGAATACAGACACCTGGCGGAGATGTCACCAAAATTCCCTGCGAAGACCATACCAGCTTAGTAATATCACCTCTATTCCCCATCCTGCCTGAAGGTTACAACTGAGCTAGAGCTTTTATGCTCTACCAACACCTCATGGTGGACCGAAGATACAGCATGCATGAGAAACTAACAGGACACCTACAAAACGGTTTTCACAAAATTGGATACGTACACAGAAACATTTAGGAAAATTATCAGTGAAGGAGATTTCACACCCTAATTGCTAATAAAGTTGTAGGAGGCCATGAATCATTCTCATTCATAACTTTGCAAATCATGACCGCTATATATTTAAGACAGCAATCACATATTTACTTGAAAACATCAGTGAACCTGTAATAGTACTATAAGACAGCTCCTTCTGTTAGATCTTCTAGTTAACAAGGCTGAGAGTTTCGTATTATGTCTCTAATTTGTAAGGATGAGAACAATAAACAGTACTTTTGGCGGACAAAGTCACCATTCCTCAAACACTGAACCTCACTACTCCTCCTCGTATTCCTCTGGGGCAGAAGTTTAAGATGGTTAAGCATACGACTAATGGTCAGCAGCTGGGCACACATCTGCTCTCTAATGAAAAAGTCACTTTTCCCCTTTGCATCCGTAGGAACCAAATCTCTCAGACTTAAATCTCATTGCAGCATACTACACTAACCCAACTCTCTTTCCTGCAGGAGGATTTCAGGCACGCACGGAGAGCACGCAGGAGCAATGAGAAAGGTGGAAGAGACAGGCATTGATCAGCATCTGGACTGCAACACAGCTCAGTTCTGGAGATGCCGTTCTCGACATTCTCTGTCGGGTAGCTAATACAAGCGGATGTCTTTCAGATTGACACAGTGACTTTGTACTGAAAAACAACCATGCAATGATAACGGTCACAAATTGACATCTCAGTTTAAGATGTGGGATATAATCCCCAAGTTACGATAAAAATCTCTCCTGAACTTTGAAGAATAGTACTTGACAAAGCACAAGGATGGCTTCCAAGTAAGGCACCAGCATCCAATTTATCTGTAGTTAACCCAACTACAGTTGTTATGATTTCATCTTGTTTGCTCATAGGAAATAAACAAGTGGGAAATTATTTCCTCCTCTAGTAAAAACATGTGTGGGGGTTGGTTTGTTCGTTTTTTAAGATGAAGTGCATTGTATACCTTTAGTGATTCTCTTTTATGTAATTAATTTAGGTAGAAAAATTAACTGTTAGCTAGACTTAATCCTGTAACTCTTCAGTATTATTTGTGAGCATTTGAAGTTAATAAATCTAAAGTGTCATAAAAGCTGCATAGAAATGATGCATTATGCTAACTGCTAATGCTACACTAGAACAAGATTTTTCTCCTCTACAAAAAAAAATTACAATTAGTGCTTGGTTAAAACCTACACAGATTTGGGGACCTTGTAGAGGGATCTAGTTAGCTAACCATTCTCTATCTAGAAATATTGTTAGAAATTGAAACACTTCTCCAACTAAGTAATTTCCAGTGGAAAACCTCGAAGTAGGCTGCGAAAATTGCATCTGGATAAGGGGTTCTCATTTGAGCTGGTGAATCAATTCTGCAAGTTTCCAAGTTGAAAACCAGGAAGGAATGTACGCTCATTTCCCCTCTCTTCTGCAGAATATGATCTCTTCCTATCCTGGAATACATCTAAAGCAACTCCCCTGTCCCCAAATACTCTCCCATTGGTTTGGATACAGTACAGAAGATCAGAAAATGCAGAAGAATTTTGGGAAAAGATGGGGGGAGGAATATCTTGAGTTTGGGAGAAGGGAAGAGGTAAGGCTTTCTTTCTTAAGAACATGAAAAAACGTCTCAAATTGGAATATCTCAGATTCTTGAGGACTAGAGAATTTATTAGCGTTACTGTATGATTTTAATAAGATTGTTTTGTAAGATACTGAGATTCATTGTGTTTGAATAATACTAGTAGGATGTTTGTTTTTACCTTCTGGCGGCCTGTTAGATGTTGCCACAACGACAACCCCATTTTGGAACAGATTTTCAAAAAGCTGCTTCAGAATCATGGCATCAGCAATGTCAGTGACCTGTAGAAGACAACACATTTGTTTTATCTTGCTTTCAGCTTCTGCTGCAACAGATCTGCAAGTGGCTTTGTAGCTTGGAAAAATGCTTGTTAGAGAGCGCTATGGAGAAAGATTCTAATTACTGCTTGGTGAGGAAAAATAAAAGGGATAATTAATAAGCAGTGAATGTACCATGGTCTTTCAAAACTTGCCCACTCTTTATTGCACAACTCCACCATTTCTTTACCAATTGTTAAATGATTCCATGTTAACTTCTATTATAAAACTACAGGTGGGAGACACAGAAAAACAGATCTAAACATTTAAGAAGCCTAATTAATTAGAAAAAAAAACATGAAAAAAAACCCCAGAAGACAAAGAAAATACACACCGGCTGTTTTACATTTCTATTACCTTTGAGGCAAAGGTTTGCAGAGGTGAATTTAAATGGTCATGAGACTTCAGAAATAAAGACAAGTAGCCAACTATACATAATCAGCTGCTGTTGAAAATAGAATGATATGACATAGATACTATTGTGTGATTGTTGCAAAAAACAATTCAACAGATGGCCCATCACAAAAATAAGCAATTTCATTGTTCTTTTTAAGTGCCTTCTATTACTGTCCATGAATAATCAAAAGGCACGCAGTCACTTCCAGCACAGTCAGCCTCTTCTAACCTTCAGGCACAAAACACGAATGAAAAATAAAAATGAGTGGGACAAGTGATACTGCAGGGGTGGGGGAAGGAGGGGGGAGGGAAGTAACAAAAAAAAGAGACAAAAAAAAAAAAAGCCATAAAGTAAAATTTATTTAAATATTTAAGTTTAATTTAACAAATTTGTTTTGCAGCACCAGGAAACGAAAGGAAACAGAAACCTATCTGTACAAATTTTAAAAATGTAACACTTTTTTTTTTAAAAAAGCCTGTTGTTACAACAGTAGTTTATACTTTACAGGAGTTCTCCAGTTGAGATTAGCAACCTTATTAAGTAAATAATCGTTATTATCATTACACTTGTTTCTCCTACATTCCCTTTGTTTATTATATAGACACTTGTTGCATTTTAACTTACCAAAACAGACCCCAGTTCTGAGGGGATAATAAAGTGGTGGTATGCTGAGACTACACACTCATTACACCACAGATAAACACCTAAACTGGTGAAAGCACAACAGTCTATCTGTTGTGATAGTAATACATCTACAGAAAGATTTTAACCAGTATAATTTTTTACCTACTCCACCACTACCCCAACTGCCATAATTTCCCCATTTCTAACAGTCTGTTCTGAAGAGCAAAAAAATTTAATTCTAGAGACAGTAAAATACTTAGGTTACATTTTTCACAGCTACTTTGGAAACAATGATGTTCACAAGGAACTATATGTGAACATAACTTTCCTTCTTCCAAAGATTTCTTCTAATTAGTTCTATGGAATGCTTTAATATGGATTTTGTTTTTTTCCTTTTTCAAGCACAAACTTTTACACAATCAGTAACACATGCCTCAGATTTGCACATCACTCAGATCTGATATTCTAAAAAGCATGTATGTGGTAAATCACTCTTGTACTATATGTCTAATGTATCTGCTTATGCACCCACTTATTGGTAACTTATTTCTTCTGAATACTGAAATTGAGGAACTTCCCCTGTTCCTGAAAAACAAGACACACAAGGAATCAGTATGTGTGCACATTGCAGGAACAACTGAATTTCTTGTATCACAAGGCAAACCTAATAGCCAAGTTTTTAAAATGTATTATTTAAATTATTTTGTTTCAAACTTTGGTTTAAAAATACTATAAGGCATGCTGCCTTTAGAGGGAAAGAATATTAATGCTCACATAGAAGAAAACAATTTATAATAGTCTTTTATTAATAAAAACTGTTATTTGATGTGGAATTCCGATGTTTTCTAGCTCCATTGTAAAAAAAACAAAAACCACTTTCTGACAGAAATTTTAAGGGTAAGAGCCATTTTGAGAACTGAGTTGGAATTATGAGCTCTTTTTAACTAATACAGCTCAGGAAAGAGAAAATTTCTACAAGGTAAAGCAGGTAGAAGACAGTAACTAAAGCAGTGCTGTTTCTCAGTTTTTTTTATCCAGCATTCATTGCAACAGAGAACAAAAGCAAAGGCTACAAATTACCAATAAGGAGAGCCTGCTAATGGAGAGAATAGAGAAATTTCATTAGCATTTAAGAGAAAAGATTTTTATGACCTAGTGCTGCTTTCCATTATGACTCATGGGAAAAAAAAAAAAAAAAAAAAGAAAAGAAAAAACACTAGACTAATACTTAATTTACATGTATAAGTGCTTAAGACTCAGTCAGCCACTGATTGGTACGGTTTCACGTAATGAATGACAAACATAAGCATGTATTATCAGCAATTAGTATTAGCACAAAAATAAGAGCCTAATTTTTATTAGAGGCTTTTAATAGCATGCAGGTTAGTAAAAACTCTCTTAAATTGTAGTTTGCTTTAAGTCCAAGTGGTACCCATGGTATATAAAGACTAATACTTTACGATCGTTCAGTTTACCAAGTAGGATTCTGTTTTTGTTATCAATAGCAACAGCGGTTACAGTCACACTCCAAAATTAGAGCCTCTAATTACCTGTCTATAGTTATTTGATCACTACACAACTAGCCTCTTTTTATTGGCCAACCTCTGTGTTCTGAAACATCAAAGTTATCATTACAAATGGCTTAATTCTAGGATTTTTCTTCAAAATGAGATCAGGCTTTTAGAATGGCTTAACACTTCTGTGATTTAAAAAAACCCAAACTTCTAATATTTACAGTAAATTGTTTGACAAAGTTCAGTAAGAAGTAGCAATGTTTTAACAGCATGACAGCCTGTGGCTCGGGCAAACGAAGGCAAAAAATCTGATTCAGAATGGACAAACTCAGAAGCTTAGTGCCACCAGTAAGGTCCTGGTTATCACGCAGTATTTGCAAAAAGAACTGTTTAAGACACAGTAATTATTTTTCTTAATGGGACAATGTTTTGGAACACACAAAACTACTTTTTAAAATTCTGACATATTTTTCTACATCAGTTAGTCAACTCTCTACTTGTTCACTAGGCTTTGCGACCAGATTCACTGCAGAGTACTTCTGTTTTACTTTAGACGGCTGTCTAAGAGGAATGTGCAACCTCAGCAACGCTTTCGTCTTCTGAAGTTCTGCATTTGGTTTTCCCTAAAATACGAACATTAAAAATGCTTTTTGCTGTCCCTGTTACAGTATCACTTGTCCATGTGTCTGATCTTGAGAAAAATAAACTCATCTTTTCTTATTATTTTCCAACAGATATTTAAAAAGCTATCTGATGCGCTTCAAGCAAATCTCAATAGTTTGCTGATGTTTCCTTCACACACAAGCACGTTGTCAAAGTAATACACACCTGACCTGATCTTCCATTTGTCAAAACGGACAGTAGCTTTGTCTGCAAGTTAGAGCAGTATATATGCTGGGTCTCCAGCTCTTTCCAGTTTCCTTTCAATCTAGCAATCCTTTAAACGAGTGAATCAGATTGCAGCGATAGCTAGCCATTATCTCCACTGGGAAAATGAGCTGCAAACATCCTGAACTAGATATAGCTCCTTATTATCAACCTTAAATCTGTCACCACGTGAGCTGCTCTTGGAGTCACTACACTACTTTATGGCTAAGCAGAACATTTCTTATTCCAAATTCAGTGCCTCCTGCAAAATTTCAGAAAGCTGGGACGACTCTTCAGCAGGCAAAGCCTGTGTAACATTCCATGCTCCAGAAAATCACTCAAGAAATTCAGCTGTTCAGAAATCTGTGAATTTAGAACAAGTAGATTTTTTAAATTCACATAAGAATGTGGAGTCTTTAAACATGTATTTTAAGCTATAGTTCTTGTATTACTTTCCCAACCCTGACCCACCGACAAAACCACAGGTGACTTTTACAACTGAAGTGACTGATGTACCTCAAGGAAGTCAGCAGAGGGAGCAGGCAATCAATTTGGAAACAAAAACTACCAGCCTCTCCTCTTAAAATGTGGAAACGTGACAAGACAGCCTGGAAACACAGCAACATCAGGATATGAAAGGAGTGGGCATTTATACAGAAAAGCAGGTGTTTAGAGTTACACATGGTACAGCAAAGATGCTTCCTTGTACCATCTGAGTATTTGATATCACGACAGTTAACACTCCCCTCTGATGCTCCCTCCACCACCACTCCACCCTTCCTATTTCTTCATAGTATAAATACAAGTCTCTCTGTATTTAGATTTTATACTGCAAGTCTTAGAAGCCCAGTATTCATGTTCACTAAATAAAGCACAATTTTAATGATCAAACAGCAGCATTTGAAATCCATTAATAAGTTCACGTTGCTCACGGGCGCAAGCACACTCAAACAGAAAATACGAAAAAGGGTGTTGAAGAGTGATAGAAAAAAAAAGAAGACATTTTAAAACTTGTACAATGCTGTTTGGGTTTTTTTCATGTCAGGAGAAGACTGACATTAAAACAGACAGACACAGATAATCTCATCTGTGAACAAAAAAGGTGAAAACAGTAAGAAACCTTTCTTTTGTAAAAGAAAAGTATGTTCATTAGACATCTACCTGCCTCCTACTTGGACTGGTATCAACAGGTATCACATACATTGACTGGAATAGGCAAACATAACCTCACTTATATCCAACTGTATGTACGCCTTCAAGTATTTAGAAAGTATTCAAGACTATGGAGAATTTTTTTTGTATTATTTTTTTAGAGAAACACACAAGAATTACAGTCAGAATTTATCTCTACTCTTAAACTTGGTTGCTATAGATTTTACTGCAACCAGTCCAAGTCAAATACAAAGAACAAAACCAAACCATAATCTGAAATTTTTTAGCTAAGAGGCAATAAACTTTTGCATAATGATTAGAAACAGTTCTGAGAAAGTTAATGCATCTTAGATAAAGTATTATACCAAAGTATGTTTGATGCTCATAATAAAAAGGTTTCCAATACATAATTAATCCACCACTTTTACAAAATTTTCACAGGAAGCAAGACTTAAAAAGAATACTGGTTTCATATCTTGTGCCTCAAAGAAAGAATTTTAAAATGTTCCACTGTCTCATTAGCATACCAGACAGAAATCAAAGTTTAGCATGGGACAAAACACTAAAAATACAATGTAGTGCCTCTCGAACTTGTTCATGTACTTATTTGCATAATTTATTAATCTATAATTTATCCTTGTTCATTGGTATAAACTAACAATCTCCAGTAGCAGATTAGGATTGAGTTCTTTTAACATACTGAAATACTGAAGAATATATCTCAAATATACCTTTCTGTTAAACATCTTCAAATGCAACTTTTTATTAAATATCTTCAAATGAGATTGCAATGACCCCACGCATTCTGAAACCATAGATTAAAGACCACCCCTTGCCACAAAATGTAAGAGTAACTTAAAACAAAATCACCTTTTACTATACAGCTACAAGAATCCCCTTCATGGGAGCTGATCACAAAACAGTTATTTTCTTGGGTGCGCAGACTTGTAAAATAGTAGCTAGGAGATATAAATTGCTCTATCCATTTCAGTAATGTATTAAGAGGATAATGCAGACAATTTACAGCTACTAGATGCTTCTTTTCCTACTGGTGATTTGAGAACTAACAGATCTGTTCTTATCTTGCTCTGCATTTTCTCTCCAAATTAGAAAATTCAGCCAATTAGAGCTGTCAAGTACCTCTAGCCTCTCTCCCAAAAAATTTTTATAAAGCAACTCTACAATTACATTTGTGACATGCTCTTAAAAGAAAATTCACAAGCTGTGTAAAAAGAATCGGCGAAGTTAGCTTGGGCAAAGATCATTTTACGAGTTTATTTTTTATTTTTCACATTTAATTCAATAAAAGTTTTTTAAAATGTTAGTTACATTGATATAATCTGGCACTGCCAAGCCAAAGGCTCCAGTAACTCTAGGAAAAGAGTTTAGGTTGAATTTGACATGTTATTTTCACATCCTCAGTCACACTGAGACAATTCTGTTGCATTATATGAACTACAGTGAGATGGGATGATGGTCCTTGCCCTAAAGTACTCATGAGACTCTCGAACTCCAACATATGTAAACTCTTGTATGACCAGTAACTAGATTGGTAAGTGAAAGCACTGTAAGGGGACTTACATTGCTAACTTACATCTTATCTCCTGGGGAAAAAAAATAAATTACAAAAAAAGGCAGCAAAACAAAAAAAACTACCTTTTTCAAAACTCTGAAATTACTTCTGCTTTTCAGTCTCTACAGCTCATTACTGGCCAATAATTCAAACACTATATTAGCAGTAACAATTGTCATATTTTAAGATTAAAAGTAACTTCATGAAGTTTCCCTTGAAGTCAAGGAGTAGCCTCTAACTTCTTACCTGAAATTCATCAAAACATAAGAGAGCAGCCTCTTCACTTATTTCTTCTGCTATTGGTGCAATTGGGTCATAGGTTTTGGCCATAAATCCTGCCTTTCTTTTTGGCAAACTCTGCTTAAGGCGATGTATTCCTCAGTTGATAAAACAGAAAAGAACAAATATTTCTTATTTTTCTAAGATGGAGAGAACAAAATTATTTAGCTACTAAATTAAAAGTAACTCAGTCCAGTAAAAATAAGAAAGCTTCAAATTTAGCCCAATTTCAAGAGGCAAAACAGTTTTCAAGCACAAAGGCAACTATTAAAAGCTCACAGATTTTGCAAGTCGTGTTCTCTAGTTCAGAAATACGTAAAACAAATATCAGAGTACCTCTGAAATTTCTCTTTAAAAAACTGATAAATTTCAGTTTTATCTTGCTCCAATTCATGACTTGAGTTTCAGTTTCACTTTGTAATTTGACATTTTCTGTCTTAATCCTCTCTCCGAGGATGAAAAGCCCTTATGGTGTTTACAAACCAATGGCACAGCTCTCTGCACGGCATGATTTAAAGGTATATTTAGAATGCATTTAGTTAAAAAGAACTCATAGTGACAGTTACTTTTTAAAACGTACAAATGAAGATACCGGCACAAAACAAGATTATTACATCCATGCTTTACTATCTCATTGATTGCATTTTATCTGACTATGGACAAATATTCAAAACACAAAGGTCTTGCTGTAAGAAGCTACCTTTGTTAAGATTAAGCACAATTGATAAGAAATGGAAACAGCAAATCTCAACAGCAACCCAACAATGATAAAAAAGAAGGCACTAAAAGTGGCAGAAGTTGTTTACACCAGTGAAAGCTTACCAAGAAAAACGCAGCTGTCACAACACTTGTAAATCACAGCATTATTAAATAATTTCACAGTATTTTAAGGTATATTTTAAAAGAAAAGTAAATTTTAAAACATCTAAAACAGCATCTCCATCAAAACAAAGTCCTTTATTCACCCTGTTAGAAAATTTTCTGAAATTTAGGATTCAGTTCTTTCTACTATTATTTTTTATTTTTAAATTACTGACAGTATTATTAAGTTTGCCAATCAGGAAAGTTCTCATTATCCTTAGCATTTATAACCAATTTAGTTACTGCTTATTCAGAATGTGGATTGAATTTAACATTCACTGTTTCAGTTTTAGCAATTGACTTCTTCAGATTGCACGTGAACTAACTGCTAACTGGAGAATATTTAGGATTTAATTCTAAGTACATGCCAAAGTTTTTTATACAACCAAGTAGAGATACTTGAAAAATAATATGCAATTAATATCTACTCTGGTGTGACAGACAATGTTAAAACACTGTACCTTCTATTTTTTGCCTTTTTTTTTGCTTAAATATTTAAAATTACATTGGTTACTAGGAATATGAGAGACAGACTTTTTTCATGGATAATGCATTTCATAAAATTCTTGTAAATACCTGTGTCTGCACTTACTCTGGTGTACATCCAGCATGAAGCCATGAAAGTGGACTCTCTTTTTCCTTTCTACTTCTAAGTGAGAATAGAACATGTCCATCACCATTGTCTTTCCTGTACCTTGAAATAAAAAAAAAAAAAAACAAGCAACAACCAAAACCAAACCAATAGGA
>VWZK01002987.1:60409-75939 GCA_013396935.1 Baryphthengus martii | reverse complement strand
ATGATTAAAATCAATTAAGTCACAGTAAAAATATGGACCTATATACACATGTACGTGTGTGCATATGTGTATATATACACATAAAAAAAAACCCAGTTTATTTTCAAAGTATGCCTTTTAGTTAGCATTTTCTCAAGTTGAATTATCTTGAATGCTTATGAGTTTTTGATCTCTTAATACTACTCAGGAAATACGTTATGACACCTGATGGTTTATTCTAGTTTACTCAAATATATATTTTACGGAAAAACTTGCAATAACATCAAGACTTTCAATTTGAAACAGTCCTCCCTCCCAGTATTGTGCATAGCCACTTACAAGTATAATCCCAAAAAGAAACAGCTTCTAAAACACTGGAAATGTTAACAGTATTCTCATCAAAGCCATGAAACTGAACTGACATCCACAAAAACACTGCAGAAGAGTATTTGGTTATTTTAAAACGCTCCACTTTCAGAGTTCTATGAGCTGATCCAAAACAGAAGAAAATTAAAACTGCAACCCTCTGGTCTCATTTGGTGCTGGGTAATTGCTAAACAACTTGAGTCTAAAGCACTTTTGAAAAATACATAGCCACGTTAAAGAAATGTGGGAGTCAACAGCAAAACACTAATTAAATATCAAAGAAAATGTATGACTAAAAGGTAGAAAGATAATGTCTCAGGGTCTACAGTACCAGTTTATTCAGAAAACACGCAAGCATGGCTCTTACATAAGACCCACTTACAGATTTAATTTAGAATTATATTAATAGAATAATCAAAAATTTGTATCATCAATCTGTGGCTGAACAGGGTTTCAGATGTTCTGAAACCATTCCATTAATAGACGAGGCTGCAACTATTTGCTAGTGCTTTGAAAGCACTGCAAGACAATTTAATTGATGAACATTTTTCAGTGTGTACTTTTTAAGAGGTTGCACTCTTATTAAAACTACAGATGCTCAAAGTTACACAGCAAAGAAAGGAGAAACGGAAGAAAATACAAATCAAAGAGACATTCATAAGAATTTATTTTTTATTTCAGATTAGCAACAGTCATTTTAGCAAGATAAAAGAATGTCACTTTATTACATAAAAATGCTGTATTAATGTGATCTGCAGGAATGACACAAAGCTTAAAAAAAACCAAACCAATGTTTGAAGTACTACTTTTAGTCTTTGTAAAGGTTATATAGTCAGAACATGTAGTAATGCCTATGTTTTTATACTTTTTTTTTTCATTGTAAAGTGTTTATTAATTACATTTAAACATCTTGAAGTTTGACCCTTTAGGCATGTTTTATTACCACTCCAGTACTTCCCATTTCTAGAAAATATGTCAAAGAAAATGTCTGGGTTTTTTTGGCTAAAGGAAACAAATGCAGTGGCTTGGACTCCATAAAAATCTGAATGAATTTCTGGTTGATTAAAAAAAAAAGGAACTGGTTTTGTGAAGACAGCAAATTTTGAGTGGTATCTAATTGCTAAGGAAAAAAAAAAAAAAGGATTGATATTGTGGCAGATCCAAACACATTTGCTGAAGCTGATCATTTCTAAAAGCAAACTAAATACTAAGAAAGCTCTTCTCCGCTTTAAGCAATTAAAGTTTGTAGGAAATATTTTATATATACCTCTACCAGAAGAGGCACTACTGACACTTTTATGATACTCACTTCCTCAATCCTGTCAGGTATTGCATAACATTAAGAATTTATATTTATACTCCTGAATTGCTTTTTTTAAACATGTATTTTATTTTCAAAAAGTAAACTTGATTAGTAGAGTTTTAATACTAAAAGTCAGACATCCTACCAGTCTCAAGCTTATAAGACATTAAGATTATTTTTTTTTATTATTATTTTTAAAAATGACTCATACATCTTCTGAAGACTGGAAGTTGCATAAAGAAAGGAGCAACTTCCACCAGGATTTCTGATAAAATCCAATCAATACTGTTGGTTCAACTTAAAACAGAGCAGGCAGTCAAGAAAGTCAGTGGTACGTGAGAGCGAATAAAGCCGAAGACTGATATTGGTTCTATTGAAACACACTCCAAACGGAGGAGGAGGGGGAAGATCTAATTAAGAAGGTCCTCTAGTTCCCTTAAAGTACAGGAAGCTCTATTTATTTCAGGGAGCAAAGGAAGAAAAGTGGAAGATGTAGGAAGACAAACTGAACAAATTAGCTGCTTCTTGCTCCTCACTTTCATATTATCCTGAGGTATATTTGGGGTCTCAGCATACTAACGTTCAAATGGGTAACAATAAATTTGCTTTTGTAACAATGGTAAGATTTAAGGATGTTAAAGCTAGTATTTCAAGCGTACAAAACCAAAGGTATTAAGGGATGCACAAAACTTGAGTTTGAAGGTGAGACTTTTGAAATCCTTCAATGCATTTTTGGAATGCTCACCATACCCTTTCAAACAAGGGCATCGCCACAAATGTGTCAAATCCCTTGAGTCCTCCAAGTTTCTTATTTCCCATAACATTCTTCGCAATAACTTCAGAAAGCGTAACCTAAGCATAACTTCACCAAGTTTCATTCTCATCTGGACATGCTACAGCAGGAGCCTTTTTCCTTTTATAAATCAGCTGACTTGTAGACTTTTCCTTGAAAATAATCCATACCCTAAAATATTTACAATTCCACAAGAGAATACGCACACCAGTGACTCCAGATTTACAAAATTTTCTCCTCTACTATCAAAACGTTTTATACATTTCTGTTTCAAAACTGCATGCCTTGCTTTGATCCCATCACATTAGATTTTCTTTTTTGTTTAAACTTTAATCAATCAATATCCTACCTCGTCAAAGGAATTATATTAGTCAAAACATCTCCTTCATTCTGACAACATCCTATTCTTTCTTAAATATCATTAATCATGTGCAATGTCTTCCCACCTTCTCCCATGCTCCCCACCTCAGGCATTAGAAGCAAACAACTCATCTGGGAGTATTTACACTCTGATTTGAAAAACTTTTGAGTGAAAATGTATGCCAATACTGAGTTATTAATTAAAATATGTAAAACTCAAGGGACAAGTCTCCAAACAGCAGATTCTTTTTTTTTTTTTTTTTAAACCACTAACAAAACTGCCTCTTCCTCCTACTCTTTCAGGCCTCCTTTTTGGTTGCTGTTGTAGCTGAAGATGTTTTCAAGGTCTTGAATGGTGTTTACTATTGTTCGTACCTCTTTTCAAAACATGACCTCACTTATAATTGAGCTTATTTCAAGTCATTAGCACAGCAACTCAACAACTCTTAAGACGTCCCAATTGGTATTATTTTGAAAAGCTAGAGATCTGAAATGTCGATGCAAACTGTTACAGCCTTGAACTTCAATTCAGAGGATCTCAAAATATTTCAACATACAAGGCCATCCTTTCACCAAGTTGAAGATCAAAGTCATTGTTCAAATTTGAGTAATAATTTTGAAAAACAGAACCTTACTCGGTTTGCAGCAAGACTAAATGGTTTTCCCCCCTCATATTCATTCTAAGCTGATGCCCTTAAAAAGCTACATCGTAAAAAAAAAATACAGAGTTTTATTACCATAAAGGAAATGTCTGCTGTCATCTGTGTGTGTCCCCCAGACTACTGATTTCGGAAAGCTTTGGCCTGTGAGGTAATGCAAGCCTTCTGGATAAACATTTAAACGCTTCTATTGTATCTGATAAAAACATTTGTTCCCTAATTCTACTTTTATCATATTTTTAGTGAATAATATTTAGATAAAAGTGACAAATGAACAAAAGTAAAAACAAAGCTGACCACTCTTGCAACAATTCAGAAGCATAAAAAGTTTCTATTTCTGGAATAACTTATTGTAGAAGAGGCTTCTGCAATTCTATCACAGAACAAATCAGGCAATTAAATAAGGAAAATGAGACTACAGAAGAGCCTGACAAAGAGAGGCTTCTCTCTCTCTTCTCTCTTTTCCTCACTGCACCCTCTCAACCACATTCTCTTCAATGACAAATCCAGGAAAAATGAGCATGCTTGAAATGCCAAGCACCACCAATTTTTACTTCTAAAACGCTGCCAGTAGATTCTTTTCAACGCAGGAGATTTCACAATAAAAGTAGATTAGCTAAGTTGCTAGAAACCTTCTGAAAAAGCTAAAAGTCAATCTACAAACTACTATGTGTAACCGATTAAAAGCATTTGACTTATTTCCAAGAAGTCCTTAACTAATTTAAAATGCATTACTTTCATTTACATCTAATTAAAATCCATTAAAAACAAAATGCCAATCATTTTATCATGAGAACAACCGAACATGTATAACACAAGTTTTGTCTTTTACTTCCTAGCGTATTCAAAGTTACAAAGTACCAGGCTTGGATGGGAGGAGAGCGCGAGCTGTTCACCAACACAGGATTTACCTGTGTCCTGTATCATTAGTACTTTCTACTAATTACAGGAACTACTTCCACCCATAAGCCTACGTAAATCCTATTAAACCCAGGCCAATTTCAGAGAGCAGTACTCACCACCCCTTCTTCACACAAAAAGCCTTAGTTATACTCTTCAAAACTGAACCAAGTCTGCAACAGCATCTCTACCCTGAAAGTCCACCGTAAAAAAAAATAAAAAACACCACATTTATTTTGTTTACTTAGAAAACTCTTCAACAGACAAAGATACATGACAAGCCTATGATGCCATTGGCTACAGCTGATACGGTGCTTGATGGCTATGATTTTATCCGCTACCTATTCACAGCTATGACTCTTACTCTGGAGAAAATCTTCATCCAGGATGTTGATCACAGCTTTGTTGAAACAAAACCTTGCCGGCACTAGAATTTAAACCATACTCTACTTGGCTTCATTTTATCTCAAAAGGAGCTCTGTTTGAAATGGCAAATAACTTCCTCAAAGACAGCAGAAGAGAAACAAAAGTCGTCGTGATTTCTCCTCATCCTGAACCGTGATTTGACATAATCACGCAAGCTAGCAGGCTTTAACAGATTTACACAAAACTCACTGCTCTCCTCCTTTTCTGGAATTCTGATGCATGGCACAACACCATAGTGCTCAATCTGATTATCAGCCTTCTAAGATTTCCACAGATATATCGAGCTCTAGAAGAAAAACCTTGAACTGCAACAAGACTTAGCCCAGTAGCAAGTAGTCCTACAGGTGCTTCACACTGACTGTGGTGTTTGTTCCCAGGTTACCAGCAAGCCATGCAACAATTTTTTAAAGCTGGTTTAAAACTAAAGTATGGAAATGAAGCAATGTTAAATGAAAGAGGGGAGTGCTTTAAAGGAACTACTGAAAACCACGTTTTCAACCTAAAAAAAGGCTTTTGACTTTTTCCTTTTAATAAAGTGTCAGTCAGTCTGGTTTTACCAAAACTAGCTCTGTTATAGAGGGACAAAGTAGCACCACAATTTCCTAAATAGAGTAAGATTAGTATTTGTTCTCTGCAATAATGACTTTCTTCACCATTCATGCTTCCCAATCAAAGAAACTGTAAATAATAAACCCATATAATGCTTGATCTACAAAGTCATTACAAGACACCTGCTCTAACAACTATAATGATTCAGGACACTCCAGCTAACACAAGTCTGTTCTCAAAACCATTCTCAAAGGCAGCACTTTTACAATAGAATATCCAAATGTCCAAAACAGTTTACCAGAAAAGGTCTAAAATGGTCTAGCCTACTGATCCTCAGTTTTGACAGTAAGGTCAACACCTTCATTGTAACATTTTTTTCTAGAGAATGAAAATGAATAAAAGTCTGGAAGTATGTTCAAAAGATAAGCAGGAGCAAGACAGATATTTGGCTTCCTTTTGAGTAATTTCCTCTTTGACTATTCAGGTACAGTGTCTAACAACAGTTTTGACGTAGGCAATTTCAAAGGTTTTAAGCTCAAAACCAAAGCTTAAGAAGAAGCCCAGAGAGGTGAAAAAAAAAACCAAAACAAACCACAACTCTTCACATCAAGTATCCTCAAGATACAGAATTCTGTCCTGACAAATTACGCTTACAGAATGAGTTTGGCAAGCTGAATCCAACTTGATCTCCTTACACTTATGCAAAAACAAGAAGTGTCATATTGCTCTGGATACCAAAGACTAACAATAATCATTTTGAAGGAGGAAATTTTTTATTTAGCACTTGCCCAAATTGAATCAACAAGCTGGTTTAGACTCAAGAGTTAGCCTACAGAGAATTCAAGACAACACGGATACACAGGCACACACCACATACAAAATAAATGTTTTAAACTACCATAAGTGTACAGTTTTCAGACTATACCTATCACTTTTTACACTTTTAATTAAAAAATTCCCAAAAATAATGTGATGAGCTGACCAGACAGAGTAGGCAAAAATAGGCCGGGGATCATGTGGCCAAACCCTCTGTTTAAAGCTGGGTCATATCTCAAGTTGGTAGGGATCCTTATGGATCAGGTCAACTACTTCTGGAATAGAACTTCCAAAGACACGTTCACTGCCATCTGGGAGCAGTCTTGCCTTTAGCACCTACTTCCTGTTCTTCAGAACTGTTCTGTTCTGACTTCCGCTTCATGGAATTATTTCCCATTTAGATTTCTTTCCTCTCTCAATTAAACAAAACAAACAAACAAACAAACAAAAAACAAACAAACAAAAATGCTCATTCCTAGGTGTTTAGTCTGTTTCCTTTCATCAGAAGGCAGGAAGACATTTATGGTATTTCCCGTCAAGCGTATAATTAACAAATACATGATCTCCAGCTACACATGAGAGTTTAAAACATTCAAGGGATGTTGGAGGCAGTCTGATAGGCAAGCCTGTGTCCCAACGCTCTGCTCCCTGCTACACTTGCCTGTTGGAAAATGACACATTTACAAGTATAACACAGGCCTTTACAAGTATAATACTTGTCGGCATACCTTCTCTACTTTTTTCCATGCCTTGAATCGGAAGATTCGTATTAGTGGTAACTTCCCATTTGGTGCCTAAAGGGCAGAGGACAGTGCGTCATTCAGAGGCACCTGGGCCCTGTAGGCTTTGGCTCCCCCAGTTTCGTGCTAAGTCATTTAGGCTTGCCATGATGGCAAACAAAATACAGTATTTCTGCCAGGAAACAGGAGAATTTGGGGGTGTAATGGGAAGTATGTGGTTAGGTAACAAGTGCAATCGAGTTAGATATTTAGATTTATGCCCTTGAGATGAGGTGTGTTGCATAACGATGCTGAGGAAAGCTGACATGGAGACTTATAAGCAAGGTTTGCCGCTGACCGCAGACATTAACTATAAACGTGAAAGTTACTTCTGACGAAAAACAAAATTAAAAGCAGTACAAAAGAAAGAGAGAAATTAAAATGAAAACACTCAGTGGCTGGCTGGGAAGAACAGTGACAGCTTCCAGACATTCTCCTCTTAGGGGCAGGGAGACGTCTGTCCAGGGCAGGCAGGGAAAGTGAAGATACCAGTGGCAATGGATATTTTGCCGTGCTTTGTTTCCAGTACTACACTTTTATCACCAGACAGGCAAACGCCCTATTCCTGTTGTTTCCCCTCACCATGTTTACAACTATGTGTGCTGGCTGGAGTATGTTAATCCACTGCAAATGCAGCATATTCACTGGTTGTTCAACTTCTGTGCATATCTATGATTGCCTAATATTTACCAAGTAATTAAATGTCTTATCTACTTTGCTGGGTGCTATGTTTGGTTTTCTGGGATATAAACTCAAATCTACACAACAAGAGGCAAGGAAAGATGAAGGGGGATTCCCACACCAGTTCTAGCTGCTTCCCATGAGAACCTGCCATAACAAGACTATTAAGATTTGCAGGTGCAAGGTCACAAGAGCAACAGTCTGAGAATAACAGCATGAGAATATGACATGAAAAATAGTGCCGCAGAGGGTCTGGAAAACACTGCATCAACAGCTTCAGGGAAAAGTTAGAGCTGCAATAGCAGGCTATTAGCATCATTAATGCTAAGGCAGTGTGGTTGCTAAGGTGCTGTGCAACAGGGAGGTGTCTGATTTTTTGTTAGTACTTTGAAAAGGAGCTGTGATGTCCCCAAAAAGGCAACTGGGGTGCAGACCACACCTCTCCCTTCTTTCCTTACCTGACCTGGAGACTAAAAACACTGGAAAGAATGGACCTTTTTTTTTTTTTTTTAAGTCATGTCTGATCTACATTACAATGTTTTACAAAGCTCAGTTATTTAGACTCTCATGAATAGTTTCAGTTATATTCATGGGAGATCTGTTAGAACACAAAACATCAGTGTTCAGTACGTGTAACTCAAATACACGTGTTACACCAGTGCTTGAGAATTAAAACCCGGCCTAGGCCCCTCTCTCCTATAGTCAAATTACATTTTTGCAAAGGCAGACTGTACACATAACCAAAATCACGTCAGATTTTCTTACAGAACTATTTCAATAATATTTAATTTGCTTATGTCTAGAGCACCACTGGAACTTTACAAATCAAAAAAAAAAATGAGATCTGAATTTGAACAATGATCTATCTGTAAAGACCCAGCTGCAAAAATAAGACTTGTGTCAATGACAGAAAATTCTGTATTTTAAGCACATTCTTATGAGCAAACATAAATGCAAAAAAAAATTTAGCACTGTCTCACCTTTGAGAGAAGATTTTTTGAACTGATGCTGTAGCCTTTAAGGCTCTCATGCAACTTCTGCAGGTGCTGCACAACTTTTCTTTGCTGCTCATCATTCCTCAGCTCTTCTTCCTTAATCAGAAAGTCATAATGTTCCAAAGGTCCACTGCAAACCAACAAGGCTCTGGCGTTAGCATCTCTAAGAGCACCGGGGACTGTCTTCTCATCTGCCTGAATTGTGTATGCTGTAAAATAAAACGTAGACTATTAATAGAGAAATTTTGAAAAGCATCCTCTTATATACATAAACAACACACAATCTTAACAGTTTGCACAAAGATATGTATATACATTACTTATCTATATAACCACTAGAATACGTTAGCCTTTTGTTTTTCATTAAATCAACTTCTAACTTTAGTTGTAAACACCTCTAGTAGCACGTTTTAATATTTCTTTTTATTATTAACAAGTACACATACTAAACAGACCAACTCTCCAGCTGGAAAGATTTGGATGAGCTGTTGCAGGGGAAGTTTTGACACTTTTTTTTTTTTGGCAAATCAGGGTAAAACCATTTAAAGATTCCAAAGCGTATTTCTCTGAATAGATTAATCCCCTGGAAAGCAGTGGGCTGAACTAGACAGAAAGAACTTAAAAGCCAGAAAACAGGAGGCCAAAACACTAAGCAAGTTGAAAGAGTCAAAGACCACGCTAAGCAAGGCAATAGTCGTGAATCCCTGCAATGACACAGCCTGCTCTGCTGGCATCTTCTGCCTAGAAAGGACAGGGCCATGCCCAAGCAAGAATTGTGTTTAGGTATTTAAAAAAAAAAAAAAGTCAGAATTTCTAGACATAAAATGAGATATAACTAGAAAAGGAATGAACATTCAGGATTACAAAGAAGGCTTGCTAAATCAGTAACATCAGAAACTTAAAAATGGAATACGCTGAAAAGGCGTTTAATACCTTCTTTACTTACACCATCATTGAAAAAGTTAAATATAACCATGAGCAACGCAATTTGTAGCAATGATAAAAGAATAGAAAGTTGCAAATGAAATTACATGGTGCTTCAGGGAAATAAATAATTGAACTTAAAAACAGGGGAACAATCAGCTAAAGAGCAGCTCTGCAGAAAAGGATCTGGAGGCTACACTGGATCACAAACTAACAATGAGACACCATTGTGACACTATTAGAGGAGAAAATAAAATAAAAATATGCAACTGCTCCAATGTCTACAGTATGAAGGGCAATATAAGCACACACATAAAAAAACCCTGTTCTATTCAATACTGGTATAGTCTGCCCTAGAACACACTTTTCGATTTTCACATCATATTTCATGAGAGATATGAACTAAATGGGAGAGGAGAAGATGATCTAAAAGACTATTTGTTAAACCATGGGTCACATCCCACAGAGAAGTTGTAACAGGCACAAGAAGAGTTTTAAATTGTTATACAAAACATAAAATTTATAAAAGAGAAGGATAAAACTAACAATTAGATCAAATTATGTTTATTTATTGCAAGTAACACCTTTGTTTCTCCAAAGCAAGACAGTCACTGTTCACCTCTGTAGCCAATAACCACACCAAGTTCTCCTGCCCTGAAGGAACTGAGTTACTGCTATAAATTAGAAGTAATTAGCTCATCTCCAGCTAAAGGGGATCACGTAAAGAATGTTGAGTTCAAAGTCTTTATTGCAGAAATTTGAGTAAAACCTTTAGAGAAGACTGAAGAAAATCACACAGCTACCTACAGATACACACAGGGTACTGAGAAAATGAAATAAACTGTATTTATACACTTAGATTAATAACCTTAATTAAAGCAGTGAAATCGATTAATAGTCCAGAAGTTGTAAAACTTTCATTGATGTGGAGTAAATTTTAAAAATAAATTCAACAAAAATCTGTCAGGAACAGGTCAGCAATACCTGACCCGCCTCCAAGTGGAAAGGGAAAAGGCACAGATATCTTTCAAAGCTTTTTCATCTTGTTTTCAACCATTGCCCTCCTACATAAAGTCATCTCAGTCCTGTGATCTGTACCTCTAAACTATCTGTACCTTCACAATGCATAGAGCTCAATAGCCCCAAGAGCTCCAGTGTGAGGGACAGCCAGTCCTCCATTTTATCTACAAAGCCACCAGTTCCTACTGCTTACCACAAGATCAGAGGGAAACAAAAAATAAAAAAAAAAGCTGATATAGGGATAAGAAAGGTCTGCTGCTCATGATGTTCCTGGCCATGGACAAAGCACACCAACCGGACCGCTCAGAAGTACGTTTTTTTGTCTTAGATTACATGGACTTACACCTAACCATCCCGGGAGTGGAAGAAAATTATTTGCCATTAACAAATGACAGAGGGTGCTATGGGACAAATTACTCGCTATTCTCCTAAAATAATATTGAATGCTAGATGTAAATAGGTTGGGGGTACACTATAATACATTACCAGGAGAAACTCAGTAACTGGTAAGTGATAAACTTTTAGCTGCAAAACAAAGGCATCAAAGGCATATGGTCTTAAGAAGCATGCAGGAGTTTCAGAGATAAGTCAACAGAAGACAGCGATTCAAATCACAGAATCACAGAATGTTAGGGATTGGAAGGGACCTCAAAGGATCATCAAGTCCAATCCCCCTGCCAGAGCAGGAACCTAAATGACATCACACAGGAAGGTGTCCAGGCGGGTCTTGAATGTCTCCAGAGAAGGAGAATCCACAACCCCCCTGGGCAGCCTGTTCCAGTGCTCTGTCACCCTTACTGTAAAGAAGTTCCTTCTAGAGTTTAAGCGGAACCTCCTGTGCTCCAGCTTGTACCCATTACCCCTTGTCCTGTCATTATGATAAACTATGCTAAGAGACAGGAAAAAAAATGTGGGTCTTCCATTCCAACCTGGATTTTGTGGGATAGATGGCAAAATCAGTCACAGAACTATGCTTCTAGAGTAATCTACTCCCAAACTGATAAAGAAAAGGAAGCTTTTGAAATTCTAATTCTAATACATAGCAGAGACATGCCAGACAATTACCTTCCACAGTTTCACATCAAGGAAAATACTATTAGAACAGGAATCACTTAAGAGTCAGCACATTAATCGTAGTCCTACAGCCTTCTCCTCCACGTTGCAAAAGATGGGTTTTCATGTATCTCTTCCTGTTTCAATATTTAATTTTTGCACTACATAAAACCAAACCAAACAAACAAAAAAATCTACTAATGTATAAATGTATAATGGAACTGCCAATCTGAATTATAAAAACCTCCTTTAAAGTGGGGAACTTAAAACACGTTCAGTAAACTGGCATTAATTTACAACTGCAAAGGTAAGTGCCTACATAAAAATATAAAAAGGAAAAGTGTTCTTAACTCCAGGGACCTTCTGTTCTCGAAAAGAGCAACAAATTGAAAAACTAATCAGTACGCCGTCAAGTTTTCCTACTGCCACTTAGAACTGATGTCTGAGATGACACAGGAAAAAGACATGCGAGCTCCAATGACACTGCTTATGAAAGCAACAGTCACAGCTGAGGCAGGCACTAGAGTTACTTATGTAAGAAAATCTGAAATGGAAGCTAGGTTGTGGCAGATCAAAAACTGATCTTGACAACAGCCAGAAGATTGAGAGCACAGAATGGTAACAGAGATAAATACCACTCACTCTGGTAATCTTTATTTTTTTCCTCGTAGGTGGATTTCATTATGTAAAGTTTAGAACTGGGATGTCTAAAATCTGTCAGAAGATAATTCCCATTACAAAAATCCTACCAGGTCCTTTTCTCCCCTGTATTTCAGGACCTAGGAAAAGAACCGAGGCTTCGCTGACATGAATTTCATCTTTGCTATATTTCTACGGCTGCAGAAACCGACGCCTTTTAATCTATTAATCTGTGAGTTTTCAAGTGACACAAAAAGACTGCATCTGAATTAAAGATGATTATTCACTTCTGGCAGAGAAAAAGTATTGTACTTCAGATTAATTCAAACTCAGTCTGCACGATCTCTTACTGCCCTCAAACCAAACATCTTTTAAACACAGGATTAGGATTGTAACATTCAACAGGATGAAAAAAACAACAACATGACAAACAGATAATATACAGCTAAATAAGCAAAGATCAAACAAATGGAACTTCTGCAAAAGTTGAGTCATGCTTCAGATTACAATAGTCACCTCACTAGAGGGTCACTCATATGCAGCACATACGAAGAATGTGTATTATTAATACTGGTAACAAAGTTGAAAGAAGCACTTCAGGGGACTGATGACAAAAAAAAAAAAAATCTTTAATCTCTGTGCTGGATGTATACCTCAAACCATTCCCTCACGGGAATGATCAGCAATAGTTTCCATTCATGCAGATTAAGGCTAGAAGACAACGCTGACCTTTCTAAGTATAAGGGAAGTTAAATTTATCTAATTACCTATGGACTACACTCAAGAATTATATTTGATTACAGCATATTTTGAAGAAAATATATTCTGAAGAGATCAAGAACTAACCATTTCCCATGTACTTTGCTGTAACAGTTATTTACTGTCTGTTTTAAAGATAAAATTATTTCAAACTAAAAGTTGTTCGGGAACTGCATCTAAACCAAACTCATGGAGGTTGCAGCTGCACCAAAGTTAACAACCCCAAAAATCACTCAACTGCCACTTTTGCTGGCAGTCACAATCACAAAGCTGCAACAGCTTCTACTGAACCAGTGTTAAGGCAACAGACTGGCATCTCATCTGTTTCATTACTGCTCTGCAGCCAGAATTCTGCCTTGAGAGGTTTTCACAAACACTGGAGTTTGTGTGGGTGGAAAAAAAAAAAAAGTAATAGAAAGCAACATTTAAGAACTGGTCTGTTTTTAATAATCCAAGATGAAGCTCAGAATTAGTTCGGGTCACAGTAAAGCCAAATTGTTTCAAACTGCTAAACCCTTAATGTAAAGCTTCAAGAAGAAGAAGACTTTGAAGTTAGTGGGTGCTTTTATAAACAAGCAGAAGGTGGTATTAGAGACCTCACTAAACTCATAATTAAGCTGATCACAGAACTGCTGCAAAATCTTTCGTTCAATGATGGGGAAGGATAACAGCATAGTTTATTTTCCTGCAGAAGAACGAGAGTGAAGGTAGTAAAAGATCAGAAAAGACTTTTTTTTGCATGCTAGTATCTGTAGATAAAAATAATTAATGTTCTCTTGTCTCATTAAATATATGCACAAGTTCTGCAGGATCAGTCTCAAGCAGGTAAACTGCCCCACGGCGTACAAGGATTTGGATGAGTTAAGCACATGCATTTTAGTTAAGTACATACGTAAACCTGCAGAAAAACAAAGACGACATATAAGCTTCTCAGGAAAGAGATCACGTGCTGGTTGTAAAGCAGAAAATGAATTTATAGTCCTATTATAAGAGTAAACAATTGATCCTTTCAAAATATTTTACAATGCTTAAAGGGAGAGAAGGCCATCTGAAAAAGTTACTTCCTTTTCAGTGCTTAATAGAATGCTTAGAAAAGCAAAGTCCAACCAACCATACTGAGGGGGGAAGGGGAAGAGGCCAATTTATCTGCACAAGTTGAAAATGTTAGGCCAATATCATATAAAACAAATAAAATAATAACAATAAAACCCCCCATAGCTGTTGAAATGAGCAGGCCGAATCAGAAGAGGCAGTCTGCAGCTAAGATACAAGAAGAAGGACTTGAACTGTCCTTCCATCTTTGCCTCATTATATGAGCTTAGATGAATTCCCGAACCCCTATTTAGTCTTCCAGCTGTCCATTCATTTGGGCAGGATATGAAGCACTATTTAAGCTTCCACAAAAACTTACGAGTTGGGACTAGAATTCTGCTTTTTTGCATGCTTGCCTGTGGCATTGTTCTGAAACAAGACTATTTGTACTGTCCCCATGCACGCCCCCATTTAACAATCTGAGCTACAGACAAAAGCAGAAAAAGACAGAAAAGTTTATCAGTGAAATTGCAACTTTACACTAATGCTACTTGTGTTTTCATTAAAGTACAATAGTGTAGAAAGCAAATCACAAAGCCAAATAAGACTATAAACCACCACTCATAAAATGAAGATTATAAATACAACTGGATCATGGCTGCCCACCCCTGCAGATGTCCTCAATTAACATATGTAGGGCCTACCTTCCCCTTAACATGGAAGGTGAAGAACTACGCCTAAAGCCACTGGATTTGCTCTGACAACTTTTTTTAAATGGAGTATTTTGGTAATAAAATTAAAAAAAAAAAAAAACTATACAGACTTGAGGTGTTTGACTACTACCAAATAAAACACATACCTAGTACTATAGTTGTGTACGTTTAACTGTAGCACTTTTCTATTTCCCTTAGGATGTGTAAATATTGCACAATAACAATATAACATGTGCATGTGAACATTTATCAATGCTCCTAGCTCTGATGACTGACTTTCAGACCCCTGGGACCCCACCTGACATCAGCTGAACTCTCACACTTTGTCAGGCTGCCAGAGGAGGTAAAGCTCTCACTGAAGAAAAGAAGACCTCTGCTTCTAACCTAAGCCTCAAGTTAGCAAAACCTAGTTTCCCACAGATTTGTGCATTGTACTGACTTTCAAAGTCAGACTGCCAGACAGAGCTCTGCTGTTGTTATACATCGCAGGAGCCTTAAGGGGAACAAGTCCCTCAGACACCCCGAGAGCAGAGCAAACGGCAGCAGGGCGCCCGCCGAGCTCCCGGCGCAGCGGCAATGGGACGCATTTCAGGAGGCAGCGCGCTGAAGCCCTGTTTCCTAAGGGAGAGCGGCGTCCTTAACTCGGGAAGCCACGGGGCTGGCCCCATTTACGGATACCCCACCGCCCCAGAGGACCCGGGCCGACCCCTGGCCGGCACCTGGAGCTTCGCCGGCGCTGGCTCGGCGGACAGGCCGCTCCCGACTGCCTAGGCAGGGGAACGTG
>VWZK01002987.1:21857-60361 GCA_013396935.1 Baryphthengus martii | reverse complement strand
GCCCGGCCGCGGCGGCGCGGGGCGCGCTGGGAAATGGAGTTCTGCCGCCCTCTCCGGGGCAACGGCCGCGGGCCATCGGAGGAGCCTGGCGAGTCCTTCTAGCTGGCGTCCCCGGCTCCTCGTTCTCCCGTTGCCCTCCAAACCGAGCCGCAGGCTGTGGGGCAGCCCCTGAGGAGCCGACCGCAGCCGTGCCAGAGCCGCGGTCCCCGCGCAGCCGCTCCGGCCTCTCGGCATAACCCGGACTTCACAGTCCCGCCGAAGTGCCGCATCGATGCCGTTCGTAGCACCTTTCTGCCGTGCCCACGCACTCTGATTTTCCAAGCAACTTGCTTGTCGCCTACGATTTGTAGCCTGCTGCACCGTGGCTGTGTCCGATGCAGCAGCTTTCAGGCCACTGAGGAGTTTTGGCAACTGAATTTGCATTTGCTGATGATTTCTAGCTTGGGTTGTTTGCCTTGTAAAATATTAAAGATGAATATTCCTGCCGAGAGTTACAGCCTATCTGCACATTAGCTGTACAACCACTTTTATGCCGATGAACACGTATTTAAACCACAACAGCAAGACAACTTAATGTAAAAGCAGATTGAATTGTTTCGGTTGCAAAAAGACCTTCAAGATCATCGAGCCCAACCATTACCCTAACACTGCCAAGCCCACCACTAAACCACGTCCCTAAGCACTTTTCAATATTGTCTTTCCAATACCTCCAGGGATGATGACTCCACCACCTCCCTGTTCACTGCTTGACGATCCTTTGAGTGAAGAAGATGGCAAACCCTAGAGGGTGGTTCACCCTCGTACCGCTGGCGCGTGCTTATCACAGAGTTTGCCTTCTCTGTGGCACTATCAGTTCAGATACCTAATCGGGGCTCCTGGGGAAAACGCTGCCTGCCTGCCTCATTTTATAGGTATCTGGCTGTCTTATCCAACCACCTCCATTGTGACTATAAAGCTCTTTCGATAGAAAGGCACGAGGCAAAAAGCCTGCACTCCAAGGGAAAGGCACCGGCACTCTGGAATCGCTAACCCTAACACTCGCCTGCTCACTGCCTGCCCCTCCATTCCCATCAGAAACGCATCCAAAGGTCAGGATGGGGCTTCAGAAGATGTCGCCTGCAGAGTGTGTTGTGCAAAATAAAGATAACAAAACATCTGCTTATGGTAAAAGCACAAAGGAAATGCTTTAACTGACTTCTGGTCTTGCAACATCAGAATTCCTATATCTTATTCTAACATTAAACGTCTGCGCAACGTGAGAAAGCGAGCAAGTAATCTTCATAGACTATTAATCAACTTTTTTTTTTTTTTTTCTGCAAGAGTACAGCAAAATGTTGCATCAGGGAACTATAGAAAAGCTTATGAACAAAAGTTGATTATATCCTGAATAGCATTGCTAATTTTTAAAATAATGTGTATGATCTTGAAATATTAAGTGATTGAAGTTATATCCTAACATGTTCAGCTGTTTTAAAATAAGTAGTTGCTCCAGACACATCTTCAGTGCTATATACCTAATTAAGTAGTGAACTAAAGTGTCAATTTATCACATCTTAAAAGAGCTGTTTTCAGTGAATTTTCTCTCATCTTTCCTTTATTGAGCATTTATTGGTTTTGACTCATTCTAGCATGTTATAGCTATCAACACCTGTGCCCATTTAGGAATGAATTCCAGTACAAATCATAGTGAATTGAACAGACGTCTCAAAGATGCATCACAATTGTTGCAATATTTTTAGAAACTCAAAGAAGGAAACAAACAACTTCAGTAAAAGTGATTTAAATAACAAATAACTTATCTTTATAAACAGCTTATCTCCTTGAGAACAAAGAATAAACAAGGCGACAAGAGCTGGTTTTTCTTCCATTATTAACTCAGCTCACAATACAAAAGGGTGAAATGTCAAGAATAATTGGAGAAAATGACAGCATAATCTTCAGCAAAAACATCTGATTTATTTAAATTGTCACTGTTTCTTTCTTAACCTTGTTACCCAAGGCAGCAGACAAAAACTTCCCATTTGGGTCTATTCTAAGATCTCCTACCTAAGTGAATAAACCCTCTGCAATGTTATGAGCCTTCTATGCTCAGTAAACTCTGAAATGCCACCATGCTCCGTATTGCACATCCCAGGATCTGAATCTGCACTGGCTCTAAGCGCTTGGCAAAACCATGTTTTAGTGTTAACCTAAAAGAACGGGACTTTCAAGCATACTCCTGCAGATTAGCACAGTTAATGTCCTGTAACAGATACAGATCCATACTGTGGGACGTTTGTATACTCCATTCTTTCCACCCATCCCTTTGCTTACCTCCAAAAAGATGATGCTGCAAGTGTAGAAATTAAATTGACACTTGTTCGACTCAGCTGCATTATTAGTCCGCCAACTAGTCAAAAGTATAGGTGGTCCTTAACAGGGATAAAAATCAGGGATACAATAAAATCTCTCCAGAGGTCCCATCTACCCTCCAGTGGTAGACACTGTCCTCCTTTTAGAAATCTGGATGTGCTGAACCCTGTGGAGATGTGTGTGCCCAAGGGTCTTTGGGTCTCTGTCAGACCCTTGCTGAGTTTCTGCAGGAGGAGGACAGGGTTTACCCACCTGCAAGGTTCCAAAATACTCCCACCATGGGAAACATCTCTGGCTCTCAAACATAAACAAAGTATTGGTGTAGAACTGCCCATTCAACCTACTCTACAAAAATGGAATTTGCAGCTAGTTTTCATCAATACAGTTCCATCAAAAGCCATTTTCCTGGGACTGTGTCAAAACACTCTGGGGGAAACTTGGTATTAACCTCATGTATTTCGAGAAAATCAAATATACTATTAATAGCCTACATTGCTTCTAAGTCCTCAGATTAATAAAGCTGCATAAATATCTCCAAACTCACAGACTTACAGCAATTTTCACTGTCTTTACAGCTTGCGTTTCAGTCAGCTCAAACAGCTCAAGGTGGTAGAAATTCATTGCGCAGTTTTCCAGCTACAAAGGCACTACTCAGCATCTCTCTGAATTCACAGCAGAAATGAGTGCTGGGAGGTGGAAGATGACTTTTTAAACATGAAGCAATCTAGAAGTGTGTGTGAGAATCATCCCGTTGAAAGGGAGAGGAGGAATTGAATACAATAGTTAAGTCTGAATATAAATATATATTTAAAATATGGCTATTAAAACACCATGTTTCAAAGCACTGGCAGCTACTGTAGGGATCAGGAAGTCATTTTTCCACATAAAGCATTGCATAATTCGTTCAATGCCTTGTGGGTTTTGCCTTATCCTGAGTCAGCATTCAGTTTTGACAAAATATGCCTGTGTTGACTAAAATGTGTCAAGCTGGGCACTTGTCAGAAGGCTGGGGAGTCCTAACTGGATAATGGAGAGATTTGGTTTACTTTCCAGCTAAATGTGACTTTTTTTTTTTTCCTTTTAAAAAAACAACAAATAATAATAAAAAATACCTGAGGTATTACTATACCAAATTTAAGAATTAATTAATTTCTGCTTCTGTAGGTTCATGCTCTGAGACTCTGGTATTCATACTGCCACTTGAAGTTATGCCAGAAAAATCTTTCTGCCATAGTTGAATAAATAACGTGTAGTAACAAAGCCCTGAGTACCTAATCTCTTGTTTGTTACTCTAAACGCTTGATTTCTTGCATCTAATCTTTGGACCTACAAACACAGCTGACCTCTCTCCCTCCAAATTTGAAATTTCACCCAAAGTTCACGTCAGAAACGTGAATCAAAACTTTCTTTTCTGAATTTGTGCTCACCTGCATCTTGAGAGAACCTTTTTAGCAAGCAGGAACAACTACAGATGGTGTAACTCCAGCCTCATGGATCGCAAAGAAAATCCAAAACAGAACTCAGAACAAACAGACTCATTTATTGAGGGTTGGAAGGAAACAAGGTTGTTCGCAGGACTCTGATTTTTCCTCCACCTTCACTCCTTCCCTTTGCCTCATTAGCCAGCGCGGCATGCAGGCTTTCACGCGACGGAAGGGATGGGGAGGCTGGTCATGAAGCGGGACATCTCCCTTGTCTCCCAGGCCAGAGGATTTGTATTTAACCCCGGTGAAAAACACAGAGATGGGAGACCTCACTAAATCGCTGTAACCTCCTTACTTTCCATTGCTATCAACACCTGGGCACTAAAACGTTATTCGCTCCCTGTATCTTGCTTCCATATGGCTCTCCACCAGCAGCTATCTCTGTTAGGAAAAGCAGACATAGCAGTGGTGCTAAGGAAGGTGGTATGGCGTGAGAAAAGCATTCAGCTTAAGCCTCACTCTTAGTACTTGGCGTGAGAACAAATTAAATTCTTGATTCATCATGGGCTCACTAACTTCCCCCATGTATTTTCCTTTGGAATAGCTAATGAAACCGGGCTTGCTCAGGAGGCAGACAATACCAGCGCTCTGCCCTATTGCCACATTTGCAGTCAGATGTGGTAGCATAGGTTGTGTAACAAACAAAAGCTTATCCAGATGCATGCATATTGTAATCTCTGCAGAATTAATGAGGTTTTTTCCTTGCCTTGCTGCAAGACCAGTTTAATAACTAGTATAATTTAGGTAAGGCTCCCTCTCGCTCCCACTTTGTAAAATTCTGTCAGCTTACTCTCTGTTTATAGTCATAAAATGAATAGTTGGCAGCTATTAGCAGCAAGAAAAGAAGCATGGAAGGTGCACTAGTAAAGGGGAGAACTAATACTGGAGGAGTGATGAGCAGGAGATTCACAGAGAAGTTAGCAAGCAAACCACCTACAGCGCACTGCTCATATGGATGGGCTATTTTTGTACCTTGGGTTCATCTCTGCTTTCTGATTATCTTTTCATTAACGGAAACAAGTGCTAACCAAACTTGCCAGATGTTAACACTGAGTCTCTCGGATGTGATTTGTGGGCAGCCTGCTGTTTTGCCTACTACCTAGACATAGATTTTTAGAAAAAAAACCCATGTAGCCAGGTTTCCTACAGTGTCAGTTCCACCTAGATAGAACGTTGTGTAGACATAGAATGTAGTGTCACCAGAACACTTTCATAAGAAAGGAAAATGGATAAATGCTTTTAATCATTGAAAGGGTACCATTATCAGATATAAACAAATTCTGGAAGACCTCTAAGATGATAGAGTCATTTAGAAATATTAGCCATGAGTTAATATAATTTTTATTCACTTATGTCTTAGGTGCACCAAAAAGGCAAGCATTCCGCTTCTTTTGCAACACTTTCTTTTATTGTAGCACACCATCTACTTGAGTCAGATACAGAAGAATCAAAGACTGCATCTTGGGAAGAAACAATCCCATCAGCACCCTTTCTCTCATTGTTTCTTGTTTCTATCTTCCTTTAATGTTCTAAGTGTCTTAAACCACCTTTGCCCCCAACTCTCTCTTCTGGAAACAATTTTCCATTCCTATCCTTTATAAAAAGACATGAACAAACTCTCACTTTTGTAAGCGATGAGGCTATAAAATCTGGGCCAGTTGGTTATACGGCTATTAAATGTGCATCATGTGTGAAAATTCAAAAACTTAACGTTTTTTTAAAAAAGCTTTAAGCTTGCTACAGACAACATTACCACCCCACTTACAGTTTGGGTCAATAACCTAGACTCTTGCTTTTTCAACACAGAGCTTTGGGTGGGCATCTCCCCCAGCCTGCATTTGTACCTGGCCGATTCCTTTTGCCTAACACCTTGCATATACAGCATTTCCTACCGAGTCCTTTCATCCTGGTTCTCACCATTTCATACCTTGATTACGGCATTGCCTTTTCCCTGGATCTTAATACACACAGTTTTGTTCACGTCCATTGACAGAGCCGTTGCAAAAATAATTTCTTATTCACATACACCGAGACCTAGGTGGTGTTTCTGGCTAATGTACCAACCTAATCTACCTGGGGCTCCCCATCTCTAACGAACACTGGGGGCCGGGCCCAGCCGAGACGTCCCAGGGTCTCTTCCCGACGTGGCCTCTCGGGGCACAACCCTCCCCTGCAAAACACAACTCCGTACAGCAGCTCCTTCCCTGACCGAGAGAAGAGGGAGTCACTGCGGCCCTCAAGGACAAGGGGATCAGCGGGCAGACCCAGGCCGCGCCCCCACCGTGAAGCTCCTCCAGCTGGCGCCGAGCCCGGCGCACTGCTCTTTTGGCAGGCGGGCCCCAGACACCCTCCCTCCCACCCGCTCAGCGCCGCTNCGCGTCAAGGTGAGGGCACGGCCGGGCGCGTTCCTGGTCCTGCTTCTGCTCGCCGAGGGCACGGCCGTGCCGCCCCCACGCCAGGCCGGTGGCCGGGGCCTCTCAGTGGGCAGCTCCCCGGGGGACGTGCCCCTCCTGTCGTGGGGCCCGACGCCTGGCGAACAACTGTAAGGCGAGAGAAGGCGAATGCGGAGCCTGCGTGCTGGTGCTGGGCTCCGCCACGGCACCGGCACGATCTTACGTAAGCAGGAGAGTTGTCCCCACTGCGGGGGCCGGGGTGGCGGTGACAGGCTGCCGCCGTCGTGTCCTTCAAGGCCAGTTTCGTAGCTAGGGCGGTGAGTACTGCAGGGGAGGCGATGGCTGAGTGGCTGTGGACTTCATCCTCGGTGTGAGAGCAAGGCCCAGCTCCTGCCAGCGACTGGAGCGGCTAACTCTCTTGGTCTGGTGATAGCTAAAACAACACGTCTTAAGGTTCAGATAACGAAAGGGCAAACGCTTTTTCGGCACTGCTGTGCATGCCGTTGTTCGACCGAAATATTGGTGTACTGTGAGCAGTTGCTTGTTTGTCTCCAAGTAAATAGAAAAGGGCAAACTCTCAGCTGCCTGAGGTGCAGTAATATGGGTGGATCTGTCTTGAGAGGGTCAAGTTCAGGATTCCAACAGCCTCAAAAACCCGTAGAGAATACGTAAATAAGTCTAGTGTGCATGCATGCAAGATCAAAGCTAGCTGAAGAGATAAGGTGAGTGTATATGGAGGAGGGCTTCCTGGTTTCTTCTGTACCTGAAATATAAATTGAGTGCCTAATAAATAGGGCTGTTTCTCATCATGTGCTGTCATGTACTTTTTTCTTAGTAACACTAGACTGCTTCCTGGCTGAAGGGCTATGTTCACTGACTTGCCCCAAAGGCTAGTATTGAGCTTCAGAAAAGCTGTGTGAAGTCATGACTGTGTTCACTGTTCTTTCTAGTTTCATAAACAGGGCCTGGAGGAGTGGACAGAAAAATGCCATATCTACAGCGTGGACCTTGCCTGTGGCTGTCAGGGACTTGAGGCAGGGCGCCCTTTTAGTCTAAGTTGCCAGAGATAAGTTGCATTGAAAAAGATGACCTCTTTCTTACAATTTTGTCTCTTTCTGTAGCTTACAGTTGAGTCTACTGCCTTGTATGGCTTTAATCTGTTACGATTGATTGAATCCAGTTGGTTATTACAGGCAGTAATAGAGAGCGAAGGAAGCCTTACTGACCCCCTGCACACATTCTCTGCAATATGAATTCTTCTTTCACCAGACACCTTGTAGTGCACATGCCTTTATGGCAGTGAAGGCTTCAGCTAAGGGCTGCTGCACTGGTCACTGAAGTTCTTCAGACAAGACTAAAACCCCTTGTGGATTTTCTGGTATTAAAGATCTATGTTCTCAGCTTAGTGTAACTACTTAAAGCAAAATCAACTGAGATCTAAACCTACTAGAGAGGATGCTTCTTTAATTCAGATGCTACTAAATTTTCACGTCCAGTAGCTATTCTTATGTTTCAGGATGTGTCCATAAGGCAGGAAGAATAAACTAAAGCAATTGTTCCTTGTGTTTGGCTTCTGTCTGAGGACGAACTAGAACGTGCTGACTTGGGTTGCATTATGCTGCCCTTATCAGGACCCTAGCTGTCCACTTAGCAGAAGGATGTAACTCTACCTTGCTGGAAAGTATTTGTGCCTGAAATTCCTGATGACTCTTCTTTCCATGAGACTGATCATTTGGAATTGCTGGATCCAGGGAAGATGATACAAAAGGGACTTAGCCGTGATATGGCCTTGGAAATAGACCGAATTTGCTGGGATAAAAAAATAATTTTTGTTTTTTTTAAATTTTCAAGTGTAGTTCTTCAGCAGCAAGGAAAGCAGAAAAACAGGTTTTGAGACAGATTACTCTTAGCCTATATCATGTTTAGGCTAGAAAATTTTGAATTCCTGTTGTAATGAAGATTTAGAAGGGACTTAAACATACACTATGATAGTACTGTGATCTTCTATTCTTCCCAGTCTTACTATGATATAAACATTGCTTCCTCCACCCTTCTTACTTGCATCTGTGCACAGCTGTATACAGGACTATCTCATACAACACATGATCATTCCCTCTCTGGTTGTGCACTAGGGTACACATAGTGCCTCTATGCTGTATGCATTCATAGCTGTCATGAGTTGTAAGATTGAGTTTTATATCACTGTGTACTGGAAGGCTACAGAGCAAGTAATACAAGTCATGCAGTATTTTGCTCACTGTCTAAACTTGTATCAGTTAGCTGCTTCTCAGCAGAACACAAGCCATGTTGCTAATACACAAATTTCAACATGGAAGAAGAGTTCAAACTGGAACTGCTGTAGTATTGTATTTCCAAAAGGTAGATCTTACACTATAAGCTGCTTGTTGAAGCATGGCAGATAGTAACTACCAGCTAGCCTCTGTGTTGTGACAACTGCTCCTGGCCACAGAAAGTAGCAACTGGTTTTCACACTTTCTTCCAGCAGCGCTAGTAGTGGTATCAAAATGAACGAGAAAAGATGGAGTGAGTTACCTATGTCACATCTAGAAAGCTATGTCTTCAAATAACACCAACATTCAAATGTCAAATGGTGCAGAAATGGGTGGCTTAACTGCTGCCAAGTTCTGCTAGAAGCTATTGGACAGCCTCATGTTGTGGTGGGAGATCACACAGATCCAGAAACATTGCCAGAGAGGACACTGACATTCAAGTTTGCATTGAAGCAATTAGACTTGTATCATTGTCTTGGTTTTCACAAATTCGATCCAAGGGTAATTCTGTCTTTTGCTTTAAATCTCGAAGTTTAGCTTTTTGAGGAAGACTGAACTTGCTAGCAGATTCTTGAACTGATGCCTGATAGCTAATACCTTGCAAGAAGTACTTGTGGGAAATACTGCAGCGTTCCCCCCAAGCCTTTATTGGCAAGTTTTCTAGTGGTATTGCAGCTGAAGTGTATCCGTTGCTTGGAAAGCAGTAAGTGGAACAACCTCATGCTTTAGTTCTTGTATGGCTGTACTCATCAACTTCTGATGGAAGTTGGAAAGCCTATTGGGGAATCCAAAAGCCTTGGGTAGACTGCTGAGCAGTATACTATTGGATAAGCAAGTTAATTGTATTTCACTACTTAGGAAAGTCCTTGATAGCGTGTGTCTCTGCAGACGAGTAGGTTGGCTGTGCGTTGCGGTCCATGTATGGTACTTTCAGAAGCAGTTAAGCTCTCCTAGAGTACTGCAGGTAGAGCCCATACTGCACTTCCAGTGGGGCAGCTTGCTTCACAGATGGTTAGTTGGCCAAAGTATTGACTTTGAGCCTGAACTTGCATTAAATAATATTCTGTTCTTTGCAAATTGGGCAAAGCAATGATAGAAAGTTTTCCACTGTAGCAACCAGTATAAGGCGTATGTGATGTGGCAGTATGACACCATAGCGCAGCTTGGCAATGAAAATCAAATGCCTTGTTCACAAATGGTGAATGATAGAAAATACCATCCTGCGGTGCTAAAATAGCAAATTTGAATGGGTCGTGCTCTTGACAGAATATTTCAGAATTTGCTTTCCATCAGCAGCACTGGGTGGTGGCTTTGTACCATTCTGAGGTATCCTTTCTGTGAAGGCATAGTTAGGGTGAGCTCAAAAGGAGAACAATGCAGTAGTTTATAAAGCCCAAAGTGCTTTTTTTTCTAGTGAAATAAAACCTGATCAAGTAGTCATCTCATCTAAGTGATCGCTGTGGTGACTGTGCAGTGGTTAAAACAAACGTAATGAATTAGACTGTTAAAGTAACACCACAAGCTACTTCACCGCTCTTACCTCTTGAAGAAAAGCGTGAACCAACAGCGAAGTTCTCAGTGTAAATACCCTTGCATGCCATATGCTGTTTGTCATGAGTCTTTACTACCTCTTCACTCTGGAATCAACAGCAGAGAGGTGGTGGTTCTCTTCTACTTGTTACCTTTTCACAGTGGGCTTGTGCAGATCAACACTCTTCAAGAAGGGCATGTGAATACCTGTTACTATTTATGTGCTGTAAGTCAGTTCCCTCTCTGAATTTCAGGAAGCAAATGTAGAACAAATGGCGATTGTCATGTTATCACCCTACAGCATGTCTGCAGTCCTCAATCCAGTTCCAGATATCGTTTGATTTCTACTGTAGTTGACACAAATGGTTTTCGTGGTAAGTGGGTCAACAGGAACATCTTTGCTGGAACAGATTCTATGTAACAGCTTCAGTTGCTAAATCCTTTAAGGAGACAAGACTTAAGCTTTACAAGCTAACTCTGATTCTGGCAACTGGTGACACAATTCAGAGCTGTACACCCGCTGTAAAAACAATGCCATGGAGATAAGCAGATTGATTAGAGAACTGTCAGTAAAGCATGGAGATTTCCCAGATGTAGCAAGTTCCTGGATAATAATATCCCTTTGTTAACACTTGTTTCATCTGTTGTTGTTTCTGTAGAAGTAAAAGTAGCTTCTGTGCTGCCCATTTTAGTTGGGTTTGTCACCTAGACTGGGTGGTTAAATTATCTGTTTATGATTAGTGAGAACTTGCGAAGAAGTAATTAAAATTCAAACTGACAGAACTAAAATAAAATACCTGCTACGGGAGCTACTAGTCCAAGTACTTAAAGAATTCTTTTTAGGCAAACCAAAGTTAACTAAAAAGCCTATGTCTTTTTAATTCTGTTCTTTAATGTTGCCTCTAATCAGTATGATTAACCTCAGTACAAGGGCACACCTCAGCTTCCCGAGGTTCCACAGGTCCGAGGCTTGTCTTGAGGTGTAGAAAGGTAACACCTTGCTGCTGTGCTTCCAGATGTTGTGAAATGCGTCACTTGGGTGACACCAGTGCTCTATAAGGCAGAAGTCACCTTTCCTGTATCTTTTGCAGAAAGACTTCTGTGGACCTGCAGAGGTCCTTGGCTACATAGACCCAATGTGGGGAAGGAAGTGCACACACAGGCTGTGAAGTGCCTGCAGCGTTAAGAATAGCATTGGCCTCAAAGGATTGGGGAAGTATATCAAAGTACTGCTAAACTTGAGCTGCTTTTGAAAGTCTTTTCTCCTCTTAACTAGTTTTTTTTCAAGACCTAAGTTGGATACCGTATTTGCCCTCCAGCTTATTTATGATAGTCTTGGCTTTAGTGACTGACTAGTTTGAGTCTAACTTCTGTGATCCAGTCAAGTCAGAGTAAGACAATAAATAAATTGAAAGCATGAGGTGCTTAGAAAGCACTTGTCTTATGCCATTGTTTTGTAAAGTGACACTCTCGATCTGATGAATGTGTCTTTGAAATCTTCACTCCTTGAGCAGCAGAGGGTTTGAAGTTGCAGGCTCTTCTCCGACCATGAGAAGAATCAGATCTGCTGGTACACACAGCTGACTTCTCAGCATTGTTCACTTTCACAGTCAGTGAAGCTTCTGTTGGGAGTAATGACTAAACACTGACTCAGTGTGGATATGTTTAGGGATGCATAATCAGCACTAATTCTCTATTTCTCTACTACTGAAAATCTTGCATCACACTGCAAGTCTGCTCTAACTAATTAATTAATCTTTTAATACCCTATTCTAGACACTGCTACCAGTTAGATATTTTTAGACTCCTCTTCAAAGGATAAAAATGCACTGATTCAGATGGCTTTGCCTTTCTGTTCTACAGCCCAGCTACTGCACCTTTACAAACATTAACTGTTCCATCAAGTAGTAAATCAGAAGGAGAGAGCTGGAGGTGGAACAGCTTGGATGAAAAACAACTGAAGCAAGGAGGATGGGTTTACAAGACTATTGCCTGTATTTTCTCTGAGCAGCTGATTTTTCTGTAGAGGTTTTTGATTAAACTAGGTTCAACAGCCTACTCCAAAAGTACTGAACTAGTTTGATGTTGGTGTCTGTTACTGTGTGAATAAAATAAGCAAGTGTCTGGACAGTTCTTCTTGTTAGTATATTAGTTTAACTAGTGACTTAATTTTCACCCATATAGTGTGGGCCTTGATTGTCGTGTATTAAGAGTCTACTCTAGGACAGTGCTGCACAGACCAAATCAAACAGAACAATGACTGGTCTTTGTGGGACAGATGGCTGTGATCCAGGTAGGCACATGGTGCCAGAGTGTTTTGATACATCTTTATTTTTAGATGGCTTGCCAAAAATGTGTCAGCTTGAACTTTAGAACAGTCAGGTCTCTACTGTTTTTCATGTGGGGAGATAAATAATGCAGTGTGGATTTATGAGTTTCTAACTGTGGGGAAAGTATTTTCTTTAATTTTTTTTCACATGGCAATGCGATGTCATTTGCACTACTGGAGGCTGGTTTAGCAAGTACATAATCCAAGTGCCCTATAAAGCTATAGTACTGACTGAAGGGTTGGAAGTTGCTCTTCATAATATAACACTTGTTGTGAGAAAGATGAAGAAGCCCTAGCCTTCTGGTCAAGTTTATAAAAACAAATATTTTACCAGCTGAAGACAGGTCCATGAACATATTCCTTCTGTGACTATTTCTTGAGAATCCAACTCACCTTCTGTCATGGGAGGCTTGTCTGGGGCACATGACAGTACAGTTTGTGTTGACCATGAAACCAGTCTTGGAAGTATAACTATAAGCTACTCTATAGCAGCTTTACTCTAAATCTAGCAGAAAATGAAGTGTTGAATTAAGTGGATTAAAGCCACCTCTGTACCTGGAAATAAAGTTTCAGAGACTATTTCTATGGGCCTAAAATGCAGCATCCCCTAAGCATTAGGATATGTTACAAATTAATGAACAGCAGCTATCAGGCTTTCCGTAGCTGTTAGGTGGCTACTTGAGAATGTGACTGTTACTGCTCCAGTAGAACTGCAAATACAAAGATATTTTTTTGCTGCTCTAGTTTATCTACTTCTATACAAATTAATTATCTCTTGTTTCTTGCATGTTCGAAGTGTAGGGATATTGGACTGTCTCTAGTTTGCAAAGCATGTTAAAACTTTTGTTCCTGATAGTTTTTATCAATTGCAGCAATTCACTGCAGTTTTTTCCTGTCCCATTTGACCATAGCTGGTAGATGTCAGCTAATGCTGCTAAAGCATCAACTTAATGTCACCTCTCTTCACTCATTCTCCAATGAAGACTGAATGGTAATGTTACAGTAGGTCAAGCCAGTTATACCATGCAATTATGTAAAAATGGCAATCCTTTCTCTTTAAAAAGGAATAGTTGATATTTCAAAGGAGGCTTTAGCTTGCCAGTCATGAAATAATTACCTATAATTATTAATTCTGTCTTGGTATTGTAGCAACCTTTGCCTTCTTAATGCAGGTTCCTGTTTTTTACCTCTGTCTTCTGAGCACAAAACCTGAAGAATGAAGAATTGCTAAACAATCTGTTCTTCTGGACTTACCCTACTTTGAGCCTTTTGACCATGGCACATGATAATTTAGCTGTTTATGGTGCTGGTGAAGTCAATTAAGAGATGGTAGATGTTGCTTGGCAAAAATCCAGACACCTCTATGGTAATTTTCATAGAGCAGCTCTGGTGCTCAAGGCATTGGTAACGTTTAATTCTCATCTGAAGACTGATAGACTTTGTCTTTGTATTGCTGTAAGGATTTCACTGCCGTAGTCTTTCACATTAAAAACATCCTATCTCCATATCTGAGTACTGTGGAGTGGAAAGCTCTGTAGTTCTGGACACCAAGCGGATAAAAGCGGAGGTAGAACTCTACTTTGATCAAAAGTACCAAATCTTAGAAAAACAACAACCTCTTATCTGACCTTTTGCAGTGGGGAAAGAGGTTTTCCTTCAATAAAGTACACAGCAAAAATCTAAACTTTCAGCAACTGAAGTTTAGAGCATGTTTGTCGTCTTGCTTGCTTTTCATAATTGTAGGAAATGGGGAGGTAGCTGCTTATGTCAAGCCGGGAAGGAAACAAGCCACTGGCAGGGTTTTAGCAATAATCATGAACTGCTGGAGCCAGGTTGTTTGGTTTTTTTGTACTAAAGGACAGCAGGCTCTTGCCTTAAGACAACCATAATACGTTATCCACCCTGAATGCTACTTACTGTACTACCCGAGAGCTCCCACTGACTGACTGTAACTGTAGTTGTAGTCTCTTGACAAAGATTACAGCCTGTATGAAGAGATAGTAAAAAACTTGAATTTAGCTTCTGAGAGTCAAGGCCACAAACTTCTATCAAAAGTGAGCTGAGTGCTTTCTTTCACTCTGTTTTAGTGGAAATAGAGTTGTATCAAGGCTACCATAACCTACTTGAAAAGACAACATCAAAGTAGGTGCTATGGCAACAGGGTGGCTTTATTCTCAGCCTCTTTGGAGTGAGTGATGTGGGCAATGCGGTGCTGCTTAGTGTTGCACTGGCAGATGAGAGAATGAATCAAATTTACCTCAAACTATCCTGGACATCTATAGCTGTGGAGTTTCTGCAGTTGTAAGGGTGAACTGGACTGCAGTGACATTCAGACTCGATCCTGTGCTGTTTCAACATGCTACTTGGAGGAACCTGCGTGATACTTGCATTCAGTTTATGTCTAGAAACAAATTTGTAGGAGCAAGTCTAGCTATTTGCAAGGCTTTTTCCACTCACTGGATAAATTAATCTAGTCTAGATAACACATCACTTAAAGTTATTAGAATTATAAACTAATGTATTTAAAATTCTCTGGTTTTCTTCCTGCATTCAAGATAATTTTTACACCACAATGGCTGCGTTGGAGAGCTGTGTATCTGAAGCTGAATGGACAGTATTGAGTAGTACTCAAACTACTTGCGCCTGGCTGTCAAAGTCTCCTCACTTGTGTGTGTGAACAATTTTTGGACTTCTAACTGGGCATAGCTTGAGGATTGACTGTAGTAACAGCTAGAAGACTGTTACCTGGTTATCCAAGCTACTGTCTTGGGACTGTAGTTTGCTTCTGAGATGAATTGGGAACGCACTGAGCTTGGAGTGAGACTTGTAGTTTGCATATGTTATAAGAACATAAATGTAGCTGAAGAAACACACTTACTGTGAATACAGGTTTTGCCCTGAAATCTATTAGCAGGCAACCGCTGCTTCCCATTACCAGTTTGTTGAACTCTAGCCAACTGACTGTAGAAACTCATTTGGCACCGGAGTGGAGGAATGTGGGAGTGACTTGAGGGTCTGGGTTTGTCATCTGCTGTTTAACTATGTAATTTAACTTGGCACCATTTCTGACAATGTTTATTCCAGTGTACTGGCTTGGCCATTAACTCACCCAGCAGAATGCAGACTGTTAGTTTGACAGCAGTCAGAGAAAGCCTAGTGGGAGTCTACATACAGTCTGATACAGAGACAGTGCTAGACAGGATCTGTCTTGTCATAGCATCTTTCTATGCTTACAGTTTTGGGCTGTGTGGGACTTCTGCAAAGCTGGTTTGTTGGTCTTTCTGGAGTAATGCTTTATCTGCAGTTCTGACTAGTGACTTTTGGTTGTCTTAATGCTGTAGGTAGTGTGTAATCCTTTGAGGTTGAGGGCTTGCATTCCAACTGTGAAGACACATGAAGGAAACAATTGCTGCAGTAATTATCCTGAATTTATTATAGGAACGAGCTATACTCCAGGGGCTGTGCCAAACTGGGTCATGAGTTTTATGACGGTAGACTTTGCAGATCAGCAGGCCAGAAAGCTGACACTAGTACTGAATGAGCATAGGGAGAAATATTTGTAAAAATGAAACTTGCCTGTCTTCAAGTGTTGTGCCTTATTCTTATCTATGTTGTAGCAGGCAAAGAAAGCACTAACAGTGTTCAAAATAGCTACTGGCACCTCAGTGACTAAACAAGGATAACTTTCAACATAAACTGTGAAGTTGAGAATAACTTCTTTGGTGTCCTCTATGGTCTTGAAGTAACATTTCAATAGAAACAGAAAGTTTCTGACACCTTAGAGTTGTCTCTTTCTGCTAAATTTTTGCCCAATGATAGTCCATGCTTCAGCAGCTGTCTGGCTTGCTTAATGAAAATTGTTTATCCATGATAGGTGGAGGTGGTAGGAGATGGAGAAGCCCTTCCTACCGCAGGAAGAAGCGGGCTGCGTAAGCAGGTTAATTATCTTTAATGAAAAAGACACATACAGTAACTTCAGATGTGAATAGGTCCTCAGTTAAAAATAGGGACCCACGATGTAAAGGGGTTAAGCAGTATAAAACAGGACTCTCAAATTGCTTTTTAAAAATAGCTCCTTTCTAACAGCTGCACTTCTAAAGAACAGTGCTCTGTCAGTACTAATTTTTAGAGGAAGGAGAATTGCCGCAGTTTCTGTGTTTTGAGAAACATGAGGTTTAGAAGTTCATCTCAACAGATAGTAACTCACATCCAGACCAAAGGACAGGGCACATGGGCCTTCCTTTAGCATGTAGCTGTCAAGTTGTGACTCGTAAACCACTTAATTTAATGGAAGCCTTGTAGCACACTCTTCAGTTTGAACGTTTTCAGTGCTTATGATCAAAATTGGAGGAGATTTTTCAACCTGAAGGGAAAATGGGTACTCTGTCCCTTTCCCCAGTTTGCTAGCTGGGCTAGCATGTCAAAAGTTCAAAAGGGAATGTAGAAGGTAAAATGAGCTCAATTGGCACTTCTACTCCCACATTGTACTTGTAAGCCTGATATGTTGTTTAGAGATTAACTTCGTAGACTTCATGCCCAGAAGCATGAAAAGAGTTCCTGAAGACCTGAGAACTCATTGTTTTTTAGCTGCTTTTATTCAGTTCTAATCCCTCTTGTAAGTAACTTGAGAGGAGAATGGAATATTTTCTGCAGGTGAGAGCCTATATGTTAAATATTGTAAAGGGCTTTCTACCACAGGCACTGACAAAGAGTTCATGTTGTAATGTGGAAGGCTGAACTTGGTTAAAAAGCCAATAGCTGAAATCAGAGAAAAATAATCCAATACTTAACTTCTGGGAATCTCCTTCATGCAATCTGGGGGACCTAGCTTTATTCACTCTTGAGTAGAGTATTCTTATCAAGACAAGAGTGTTTGTTTATAAAGCCTGACTTCTGACATAATAGTCTTAAGTGCAATTTTGTTAGTCACTAGTACAATCAACGGTGCTTTTACCTGGGAAGGAGAGCTTGAATACTTTTAAGCACTTAGCAATAAGAGATTTCATAACAAAAAACTGCTCTGTACTTTATAATTTGTAAATTATGGACTGACTAGCATAATGTGAAAGTACACAACTAACTTCTCAAGTACTTCTGAACTGTGACAGCCAAAGCCTTCATATTGGCTGGCAGTAGTACAATGGCCCATAGTCATAGGCCAGCCTAGTGCAGCAAAGTATCTCTGCGATTAAACCTGTTCTCAGCAGCCAAAAGTGTCACTCAATGACAGGTTAAGCATAAGATCCTAGAAATGATATCATACAGGGGTATCTGCTCACGGTGTAACCAGAAGGTGAGTGAGATGGCTTACAACTTAAACCAAAGCAAACAAAACCAGAAAACCAACAACAAAATAAAAGGCACTAGCTGAGAATGACTACTGTGCTTCTGCCAACGGGAAAACTTTGAATGACTGTAGTGCCGTGTGGACATCAGCTTCTGAAGGTACTCCTCAAGAGTAGTCTTTAAAGGTGTATTAAGGCAGTTAATGAACATGCAGTCCAACAGCGGTGTGTGTTTTGTTCTGTTACTGCTGGTTATATATGGCAATCACAGACTCTTGGTCTTGTTTTTAGTAGGTCATAACTCCTCCAAACATTTTAGTAACAGTCTAGCCAGTTAACCATCTCAAATGACATTTAAGCTTCAGATTGGAGTCTTGGAGGTTCCCATTCTGGGAATGTTATTAGGAGAGTGCTCTGTGTAGTCTGAAAATAACATGCCTGTTGGATTACAACAGCAGGATAACAGTGCACTCCAAAAATGAACAGAAGTAATATAGTTTCTCACACAAGTTAGTGTAAGGACATGGATCAGGGTGCTTGTGTATTTACCATGGTCTTAGGCAGCATTATAGCCTGGCTTCCGTTTGTTTTTCAAGAGTGTGGAGTTTGGTGCTGGCTCCTGGCTTTATTCAGGAAAGTTCTGCCTAATCCAGCTCTACTTGGTTTAACCTTGTAGCAAAACAATCTAATCTCCTAAACGCTGAATGTTGTGTTGCATCTCTTCCTTGTTGGCTTCTTTGGAGCTATCCAAACTTGGCAGCTTGTACTATCATATCTTTAACTTCATCTCTCCTGAATTGATTCACTGTAGGACTTCCTGGTTTTGCTTTTAGAGATGTTGGAGGCCATGTTATATCAGGTAGCAGAAAAGTACAGGAAGCTTGCTTAATGTGCTAAGCTGGTAGCCGAAAACACTCCCTTTAATACGACAAAGGAAGTCTGTGTGGATTAAGATGACTCTTTGTTTTTTCTTTCTCACCCCCAATTTTGTACATACATTGGCATTAGGAATCAAGCTCCTGAGACAGTAAGAACAGCCGATGCTTGTGCAACCTTAGCAATATATCCTCAAGTGGTCAGCAAATCTGCTATTCTGCTAGGAGATATGGTGGCAAAATAGCAGTGATTAGGATGCCATGTAAATGAGGCCCATAGTTGGGCAGTTTGGGGCACAGCTTAACTCATGTAGTTTACAGAGCTTTGTCTGTATCGTGAGTGTTTCACAATACTGTTGTTGCTTAGGTGGAACTAATTTGTAACTTGACAGCTTGTTTCTTGCTTCTACTTACCAAAACTTCTAATTTGTCTAATCAATGGCTTATGTTCTTGTTTTCAGACAAATCTACCTATCTTCAAATTGAAAGAGTCTACAGTCCGAAGAAGATATAGTGACTTTGAATGGCTAAGGAATGAACTAGAAAGAGAAAGCAAGGTGGGTAAAATCAAAAGTAGATTAAGTCTTCCTAGACATACAAAGAGTAGTGATGCTGAAATGTTATTATGTTATAAAGCATATATATTGTATAGAGCAGATACTGTGGTTGATGTCCAGAACTAAAATACCATCAGTCTCTCAACAAACCTCAATTATAGAATACTAGAGGCTGTTTAATGGTTTTGAGTTAACTGAGAGTTAAACTACTTGAATTCGACTTGCCTCTATGGGCAGATATTGTTATTCTCTGGTCATGTTTTATTACCTCACCAAGGGTGTGACTGATGAGTAGGGCCCTCTAGGAGAAAGAGGTGAGACAGGAGGTATATAAACTTGCTTATGGGTTGCACTTAAGGACATTTTTTCTAAATCTTTCAGGTTGTGGTTCCCCCTCTACCAGGAAAAGCTCTTCTCCGTCAGCTCCCCTTCCGAGGAGACGATGGCATATTTGATGACTCCTTTATAGAGGAAAGGAAGCAGGCTCTTGAACAATTCATAAACAAGTAAGTGCTGGGTCTAGCTATCTGGAGGCTAACCTAGAACTCAGGTTCAGAAAACGGAATTAAAGCTGCTAATCTTCTAACTATGGGAATTACACTAGGTTCAGAATAATAACTTTCACATGGTCTTGCAGTAGGACATAGTAACATTGTTCATCCAGTGTTTTGCTTGGATATTTCATGCTTAACCTGAACAGCTGGAATGAATGTTAGTGTTGCTGTTAATTTATGCAAATTACTACTAAAATTATAGCGTTCACAATACTACTTTTCAATTTCTGAAAAAGTATCTTCCACTGGGTGAACAATGGAACTTACAGTGGGCTTACAGCAGTTTGCTTTGATTGCAGATGTGAGGTATTATCAGCTTGTGTAATGATGCATATTTTCTTAAGTCGTCATGAGAATCTTTCTGAAGATGTGAAAACACTACCTGAGGTACACACGTGCATAGTTTGAAATAGACGCTTTGGGCTTTGTCACTGTTTTTCAAAGGGTGAGCAGAAATTTATAGTAACAAAGTCTTACGGTTCTGGTTTTTTTACCATCTGAAACTACTAACAGCTCTCCATATACTGACCTGAAGAGCTACCTTTTAATCTTTTTAACAGTGTGGATTCAAAGAGCAGGTAGGGAGGAATACTGGCAGTTAACTGGCTCTTGTGGGCTCTAGAGACAACATTGTCCAGACAAACTTGACTGCTCTCTTCAAAAGTTCAGGTGTCTCAGTTTTATGAGCATTCTAATATTCAATAGCAGTGCTGTTTATCAGGGACGGAGGATGTCTGAATTAGCCAGAACTGAAGAAAATCTGCCCATCAGTTATTGTCAGTTCAGGCATGTAGATTGGAGTTGCAAGTGGCTCATTTACTAAAATCTGTCTGCCTTGTTCAAGTAAGTGTGTGACTATATGAAGTCTTTTTCTTAGCATAGGTAGTCGTTAGCTCAATTTAGAGGTGCTGCTAATGGTCCTGAGCAGGTAAAATGCTTCAAATTGCTCTTTCTTCTGTTCAAAGACAAGTGGAATGAATTTCCAAGGCATCTAGTTTTGCATTTACACTGTGTGAATGCAGATGTGCTTGTAGTAAGATGAAATGGTTTTTCAAGACTGTACAATCAAGGCAGTCATAGCTGTAAAGTACAACTTTTATCCATGCAGGCTTGGGACCCACTTTAAATGCACAAGTGCACTTACTGAAAGTTTTGTATGCTGAGTGGAGTAATATGTGGGGGGAAAGGTCTGTTTGTGTTCTGAAGCAGCTGACAGTGAAACAGTCAGCTGGAATCTCTTGAAAAACTCAGTACAGCTGACAGAAAGGGAGTGCCGAGTTTACTGGTATCACTTCAGTGCTGCAGCAAGCAATGCATTGGTCTTGTGGAAGTGTATAATTTCTTGATCAGATTTTCCTCCTTTGAAACATAAAAGCAGACTGTTAATGTAGGTATTGATATAGTGGCAGACTTGAGTACAGCTGGAACATGGCTCTTCAGGCACAACTCCTAGCTATTCAACCTCATCCTTTTTTTCTAGCATGACCAACTTATCAAGCAACTATTGCTAATTAAAGTTTTGAACCACGTGGAAACTTTAAGGCTTCTAGCAAGTGATGTGGGTACTAGTGAACTTAGATCTGAAGGTAATTTGCATAATACATTCACATTGTTGCATTCTCAAAGCTGGTCTTTGCTTCAAGAACTAGAGGTGTCCCTCAGATAACTAATATCACTGTATCCAAAAAAGATCTTGGTACACCAGTGCCAATTCTTGATATCTAGGAGTGTTAAAGTGAATGTTGTTGAGAAGCTTTGTCCCTCTAGTTGTTATTAAATCTAAAGGACTACATCACAACAGTGCAGGTTACTTGAGTCAGCTCTTGGGCCAGCTTGCTGGCACCACCATCAGTACTACCTAGAACAATGTTCACAGTAGTTATGTTGCAACACACTTGCTGTCCAAACCTGACTTTGGGATACGTGAGAACTCTTGAAGTAGCAGCTGCTATGTTTAAGGGTCACCTTAGCGGAGAATACTGAGGAAAAGCCAATGCAGAGTGAGGTATCCATGTGAAACCAAGAGCTGAATCTAAAAGATAAGATCTAGTCTTGCAATTTAGCCACCAGATTGCAAACCTTCCTGAAAGGGAGAAGGAGTTTCTGGCTGCCTCATCTTCTCCTATGTATTTTTCTCTTGAAGTTCAAGGCTAGCATCTTCGGTCTGATGGGGGTAAGAAACTCCAACTAGTTTGTCATCACCAACCAGTTTGTCTTCCTTGTGGATTACTGTTTGACTGCTGCATGTTTACTAGAACCTGGCAAGATTGATAGATTTTTATGACTGCACTTGAAATAATCTATTGCTGCTAAGTAGAACTCATCTTCATCAAAGGACACTCAATGACAAGTGAATCTGTCCCTTGGTGAAATAAGCACTAATAGATATGCTTGGAGAAGATGCACAAAAGTGATTGGAAGTACTGATGCTGAGCCACTGGAGTTAATGTATTACATGTCTTCAGCTAGGTAACATCTGTCGGGAGTAGAAATGTGTCTGACAGATATGGAGGCCGTAAGGCTGACACAAGGTGTCCTAGGGAGGATGGAGGGCTTTTTCTCTTAAAGGAAGAAGCCTGTCTTGACCAAAGTGAGTGTAGCTTTTTTCAAACCAAGTTGCTTTAGGTTCACATATCTATAAGTGATCAACTTCCAGGGATTTTGATTCTCTTGGATTGTTAGCTACACAGAAGGCTGCATGGTATTTTAAGGGTTTAAATGTGATACCTTGTGATTTTCTTCCAAGTTTGGGAGTGTCTTCTAATTCAATTTCAGCTCACTTTCCTGTTAAAAAGACGGTGGCTCAGTCTATATGTGCAACAGCTGTAGATCTACAGTACAGATGCTGGACTCTTCTAGAGTAGACAAGCTCGATTTCCTATTTTTCATAACTAAAGACATCTGCAATTAACAGCATGGCCTGGCTGTGCATCAGTGCTGCTTATACATGCTAGGAATAGTGACCATGGCAAGTCACTGCTGTAAACGGTGTCAGAGCCTTCAGAAGACCTTCACACCCCCTGGTGGAGTAAGTCTTTAACTCTACCTGGACTAAGTGCTACTGAATTAGACTGAGAACTGAGGAGTTAAGCAGCCTTTAGAAAGATGTCCTGTGTCAAAGGTACCGAGACCTGTAAAAATCTGCTAGGCTTGCTTAACTCCAGATTTCCTAATGCTGGGATGGGCATTTTGACAATCTCCTCAATTTCAGGAGACAGATGATGACATGACATGCTTCCAAATGATCAGAGGTAGCTTAGGATTCCTATGAACTGAAGTTCTTATGTGGGGGACAATGGCAGATATTGCTGCCAAGCAAAATTCTAGTCACCAGCAGTGAACTGGAGGTGGGGTCTATGCCTAAGTGCAGAACCATAGGTTATTGACATAAAACCTTACTTGCAGTTAGCCAGCAGAGCAGATTTGATTTGTAAGCACTAATATTTGTGTTTTTCCTCTCCAGGGTTGCAGGCCACCCACTGGCGCAGAATGAGCGCTGTCTTCACATGTTCTTGCAAGATGAAGTAATAGATAAAAACTACACACCATCCAAAATAAGACATACTTGAGTTCTGAAACCATCTTCTCAAACTTTAGTGGTTCTTATGTTTGGTTTTAAGAGGTTGTAGTTTGTCTTAGCATGCTGAGGATAAACAGGCACGAAATCTCCACTAACATCAGTACACTGCTTGGTCTTTGCATATGCTTTATAGCATTAAAGAACTCCCTTGTCTTCTAGCTAAATTCCTCTGAATCCTTGATTTGAAGAGTATTATACTATGAGACCATCCACCCCTTGCAATGTCTCTAAAAACCTTTCCACTCTTAACTTGCAATGACTTAACAATGTTTACTGACTTGGCCTTACTTGAACTTGCACAGTTAGTGTCACGTGTTCACTTGTATTTCACTAAACTGCTACGCTGTTTCTGAGGTAGTCATCTGTCTGAACTTCTGTAGAAAGACTGCTTTATTTCTGATACCCTGTGTGAGAAACACTTATGCAATTGTCTTCAAGCTTGTAAAACACTTTATACTGAAGTAATGAGGGAATTATCTTTATATTCTGTAAGAGGAAAAAATCAAATTTATATACTAAAGTAACTTGTCTAAAGTTTTGAAATAAAAGTGAAAATGCACTTCAAATGTTTTGTCACTCTTGACCTTGAGTGTGGGGCTTCTCATGCTTTCTGAGAAGCAGGGACTTGACTGTATGAAGTGAACTGATGTTTCAGCCTTGCTGTGATGTTCTTCTGCAACGTAGTCCTGTGTTACACAGCACTAAATACTCTTAGATGCTGGCACTCACTGCTCAAGTGTTAAAGAACGTATCAAGGTGTTGAAGTCTGTTCCTATGTTGTGAAGCCGAAGTTGGAACCCCATTGATGGTAGGCAGTCAACAGATCTGGCTTCAGTAAGTTTGGGAAAAGACTACCTCTCTACTTGGCATGAGAAGCATCAATCCAGCTTCAACTAGCAAGTGAAAAATTATGCCATTGCACAGAGAAAGGAATGCTGACATAACCTATAATATGTTGTAACTTCAGTCCTAGATTAAAATAACTCTGCTCTACAAATACAATTAGGGCCACACAGTTGTGCAAGCCTGCCATAAGGTGTGATCATGGACTACTTCCCTGAGCATTAAAGGAGGGGAAAGCTGTGACATTGTGTGTGTATGACCACTGGCAAAATGTAGGCGGTTGATACCTGAGCTACAGCTCACAAGCAACGCTGCTCATGTAGTCGTTCTCACTGGATACTTCCAAATGTGACATGGGAGTTACCTTTCCACATGCTCTTGAAAACAGATCCAAGCACACTATAGCAGCAATCCCATCCAGTGTTGTATGCTCTTTAGGAACAGTACCTGATGGCTTAGACTTGACTCTGCTGCTTTTTCCTTCTTATAATACTTCTTATCACTGTCAAGAACATACTACAGCCTTACTGGCATAGTCATTTGTTTCCTTTAACCAATACCACTACCCTTGTTTATGGAAATCTGGATGTAAAAGATTAGACTGCTACAACAGTGGTGTCTGACTGGATTGTATGTAGTACTAGTAACTAGCTACTCTGAATAATTAGATGCTCAAGTAATTGCTCTTTCCTGCTTGCACTTAAAGACTGTGCTGAATCTGTCCAACAGCCCTATTCATGAAACCAGGGATCAAAAGAGATAGCCCAGAGCTGTATAGCTTTTCAAAGAGTTTTTGGTAATGTAAAAACAATTCTAAAATTCCTTGTACTTGTTGAATCCCAATTAAAAATTGAGTCAATCTTGGGAAAAGGGAAAGAGCCAAATACATATGAAGCTTTATTTAGGTTTAGATACACAGTAAGGCGTTCTTTTTCTTTTCTCAAATGTTCATTTCTGAGGGAAGCTTCTTTCAGAAATCAAAGTAAATGTCCCATCTTATCCCTAAAAGATGATGACCAATCTGTATAATCTGATGTGGAAAAAAAAAAAAAGAATGAATTAAGCTGAAGAGGCAGAAACCACATGCTTGATGTTAAAGCATTTCTCTTTCCAATGCGACCACTTCAGAGTATTACCTTCTGAGGATAACAGGACACGTGCACTGTACTCTTAAGATTTCATCTGACCTTCAAAGCTAGAGATCTACCTCAAGACCCTAATTCTAGTGTAATGTAACTGGTTCTGCTTCTGTGCAACCTGCAGCCCAGGGAGAAAGACATGTTTTGAGATTAGCTGTGACTAAACCACTGGGATCTGGGCATTGTTCCCAAGCTCATGGGTCTACTCTGCAGCTGCGCAAGGTCCTGCAGGTACGAAGAGATATGGGTGTGCATCCATTACCCTGCCTGCTTTACAACTGGCAAAAGTCAGTACACTCTGTTGCCTTCTCTAGCTTGGGTGATCTAGGGACTGGAACTACAGTACACTGCAGACTGTGGTTGCCTTGCAATGTGGATGCAGTTCATGTTTTCATGCTGCTGCCCTGCTACAGCAATATATTATTGAAAGGAGTGTTCTGCCATGAGTTCTGGCTTCAACTCCTTTAGTTGTAAACTGAGTCATCACGGAGTGAAATACCACAGTTTGTTTTCCCACCCTGTCCCATTCTTTTTAGTGTAGAGAGCAGAAAATGGTTGAAGGTTGTTACAGATGCAGCACATCTTTTTGTACAAAAGGTGTTTTGAAGTCCTGTAGACTATGCTTTGTCTCATCCAACTCATCAAAAGACTGGTTTTGTATACCTTAAGGTCTGTCTGTCTTGGGAAAGGTAGAACATGAGACTTAGCAGACTGTGCAAATGGAAGAGAGTGAGAGTGAAAATGTTAACCTCTGAAAGGTGAGGGGTTTGTGCTTGGAGTCAATGGAGCAAGGATTTCACTTCTCATCTGTATTCCTTGACACTGAAAACCAATGAGCTGTTGATATACATGGTATATTTCCACCTGTCATTTTATTGTGCGTCACTCAGTCACTCCAGTCACTCATTGCCACATGAACAATATATTATGATTCCCTTTTCCTCTTGCCAGCTTGTTCTGTTCACTGGGAGTTGCTTACCTCTTTCTTTGGTGTGATTATGCAACTGGATACCTTAATAAAACCTCAGAATCTTTTTAATTGAAGCAGTGTTTTTGTACTAATCACCCTTTGTTAGCTGCACAATTGAGTGATGAAAAATTGTAATAACATTAAATAAAAAAATTACACTAGGTTAGACCTCTGATCTGCTTAGTATCATGTCCTAGAAAAAGGTTTATGTCAACTCCTTGTGAAGGAAAGCTTGCAGCAAGTCTATATTTGAATTACAGAAAAGAGCTTTGTGCAAGATGTCAAAGCCCCTTTGGCCCAAGGCAGGACACCTAAGCTATTCCTTTTACGTTTGTCTAACCCGTTTTTAAACCCTCTGGTGATGAAGACTCCACAGCATGCAAGGCAATCCATTTTAGTAGAGAATATTTCTGTTCTCTGCTAGGTAGAGTACAGTAGAAGGAACTAATCCAGAATTAGAAGGACAAGCTTTAAAAGAACAGTGGAAAGTAATTTAAATTCAATATATTTTTATTCTTTGTAAATACAATGAGTACAACTTTTTAACTTCACAAATCAGTTAATCCACTTTGTACAGGAAAAGTTTTACTCATCCTATGATAGTCCAAGTGCTGATTTTTCTCAGTGCTAGTTCCTAATAACAAATCAAATTTTGAAAAGTACAGCAGCTATCTTTTAAATCTTTTTTCTACATTTTTCATACACCAAGTAAGCAGCTTATAACATTTTTGTGTGAGAGAGGATGTAGGTGAACAAGGCTTCAAAATTAGAACCTGGAGTTTTCTAAAAAGGCATTGGAGACTTTTGGAAACTGTTAGCTTTGCATCAGTCAACAACCTTTATTTCTTTGAAATAAAATTCCTTTCATTGATTTTTTTTTTTTTTTTAATAGTCATTTCACTTCTCTGCACATCCCATTGACAAAGAGTTTGGCCACCGTTGCCTTTGGTTTCAGCACTGTGCCAACGGGACAGCCAGCAGGTCACTGAAGCGGTCATCTCCATTGTATTTGGTTTTGCTGTTTTAGTCTTCCTTTCTTGACTTGTATCTATTCAGGTGTGTGTGTATGAATGTGTGTCTGTGTGTGTGGAAGAAGAAGGAGGGAAGGTCGGGGAGGAAGTGTATAAAGCTCTTCTGTCTTTGAGATGTTAACCGAACAAATTGTGGTGACATCCACATCAAAGATCACCAGTTCATTTTGCGGGAAGAATGGAGCTGCCGTCATAAGCTACTTTTTAATCAGTTCTGAAGGCCACTTCATGATGTATTATAGCAGAAGCAATGTTTTGGTAACCTGGTCTTAAATGTTGCCTATCATATTAAAAACATTTTCCCAACGTAGGCTACATATAAAACAGTTCTGAAGGCCACCATGTCTCACGTTACAACAGAAGCCAAGTTTAGTCACCCGGTTCCAAATAGTGAACAAACTGAAGTACCTTCTTTCACATTTTGTCTCAGATCTGCCAGTTAAATGAGAGAATAGCGGAGTCTTTGTTAACTATGACTGGCATCTGAATTGCCTCCATCCTGTAGTAACAGGAATAGCAGCCAAATTCCAACCACTTTCACTTTTTCTGTAGAACAAAGCATTCTCTCCATGATCTAAATCACTCTGTTCAGAGCAGCAGAATCATATCTACTGGGATATTTTTTTGTCAATGGGTTTAAAGGCTAAACATTCCCAGGCTTATGCTTCCTGTAGTTTTTGTTAGTTGAGGCTTATTCTCCATAGATAAAAGTTCTTCTCAAACTGTCCATCCTGATTGTTTATTTTAAGGTAATTTATATATCGCTGGATTTGTACATATCTGAAAGCAGTCTTGTAATTGGTACATTCCCAATGGTCTTTTTGAAAAACACTTCTTCTATTGTAGATGGACTAATAGAACGTAAAGCTGGTAAAAGCAATAGAAGTTTTCCAAAACGACAGGGTTGTGTGGGATACCTGGGAGACAGAGAGAGAAAAAAAAAAGTTAATTAAGTTTTAAAGTTTTTTTCCAAATAAATTCTTCTACTTCATAGAAAAAGAACTATATTCAACAAATTGTACAGATGGGTGCTACCTGTACCAAACCCTGTTTACTCACATGAGCAAGAAGGTTGACCCCTGGAAAATTCTCTTAATTCAGGTTAGCGGAATATAGACCAATGTTTCTGAGTTTTGACTAGCTCCTTTGTTTATTCCCTCAGAGCAGCAGCAATACAGAGACAGGATCTGCTCTGACTTGCCCCTCATACAATAACTGTTCTTGATGCAGTTCAGGGAAGAGCTTGACCTATAATAAAGACTGTCATTTGGAATGCATTTTAAACCTAGCTGGATTGTCATGGTGATCATTTTGCCCCCTTTTGGTTGCCATGTACATTGAATACCAAGTGCCATTTGGAAAGAGATGGTTTTTTTTTAAAGCAGCTGTGTTTCATCCCCAGGTAATGTGTTCATCTAATTGTGTATTTTCCATCTTTTCTCCCAACTTTTGAAGACAACACAACATAGGCTATGTGTTTAGACTAAGTAGAAGTGCTTCAAAGACTGGTGCCATCTCATCTTTAATACTGGGTGGACTTCTGCTAGACAGGGCTATGATGGGAGCAGAATAAATTTTCAGAAGGAAAAAATGGTTTAGAAGTTTCTCTTGCACTGCTCCATCTCCCACTGTTCTGGCCTCATGGATCTCCACTGCAGCTGAAGGACTTAGACGTGGACTTTACAAGTTCTGTTGCAGATCTCCCCAGAAGTCTTGAATCAACCAGAGCAGCTGTTGTAGAAGATGTTAGGTGCACTCCTTCAGGCTTCTCCCCTGTCCCACCACTCTGAAGTGGTCCATAGGAAGAGGCTACCGATCTGTTCATGGCCAGCTGTTCTTGAGTTCTACTTTTCATAGTACATTTTGTGCGTTCCTAGGCTCACCCCTGTACACTTTGTGGGATGACAGCTACAGCTTTTACAGCAGGCTTTAAGATTTCTGTATCCCATGGGACTTACCCTGAATGAGACAAGGGGAAATATTTTCTTCCCAAACAGTGATTCTCATCACTCAAGCTGCTGCACCAAAATGAGATTCACAAGTTCTAGGGTTTTCATTTCACCCTGAGAACAGACTCAGGGTAGCATCTTGGAAGAGCAATTTAACTAGCTTGTGTCCTGATTTCTTGGGGTGGAAATGATGTGGGAATTGGAGGTCTTGGGTGAAAGCACTCATACTCCTGTGAGATGTGGTGTTTTGAGCATCACTATTAGCAGTGTTTGATTGAACAAAATGTAGAGGAAAATACAGCCTTCTGAATTGCAAAGCTTTCTACAGCAGGTATCACTTCCCAGGGAAAAAAAAATATCTCTTTTTAGTGCTTTTCCATTTGTCTGACTAAATTGAGGTGCTGGAGCATATCCAGAGAAGATCAATGAAGCTGGTGAAAGGTCTAGACCACAAGTCTTATGAGGAGTTGCTGAGGGAACTGGAAAAAAAGGAGGCTCAGGGGAGACCTTATCATTCTCTACAACTACCTGAAAGGAGGTTATAGCGAGGTGCGGGTCAGTCTCGTTTCCCAAGTAGGAAGTGACAGGATGAGAGGAAATGGCTTCAGGTCACATCAGGGAAGGTTTAATTTGGATATTAGGAAAAAATTCTTCTCTGAAAGGTTTATCAAGCATTGAAACAGGCTGCCCAGGGATATGGTTGACTCACAACCCCTGGAGATATTTAAAAGACCTATAGTTGTGTACTTAGGGACATGGTTTAGTGTTGGATTTGGAAGTCTTAGGTTAACGGTTGGAATTGATGATTTTAAGGGTCTTTTCCAACTTTTTCTATGATTCTATTTCGTCGGGAGATGCCAAACCCCAGCAGGCTGACAGCCAGTGTATACTTTCTGTAACAGCCTGGTCCCCGTTTCAGTCAGTGGAAATGTCACCTTCATTACAGCAAGAGCAGGATTTTACTCCTACACCTGCAAGAAGTATTGAGAGAAGGCACTGCTCACCTGGTGTGAATGTAACTGTTCAGAGTGAGCTGGGCTTCATCTTGAAGGGCTGCTATGGCGGCAGCGTTTCGGAAACTCCTCAGTTCAGAACCACTGTGTGTAGGCACTGGAAAGCAGAGCAGTTACTAGTTCAGCTTGACTTTTGAATGGGTCAAAACAGTTCAGCTAGTGCTATCAATGGAGATTAAATATTCCCATTAGTTTCCCAGCACTCCATTGACAGCCTTTCAACACTCAACGCTGACTATTGGAATCCAATACCAGGAAACCTGTTGGATGATATAAAACTATGTCTGGTTTAAAACATCATTTTTACTTCAAAGTAGCAGCCTCATCGTTATCAGACCAGACGAACAAGAGATTCTTTCTGCTTACCAGCTTTAAAAGTGACAATGCATTTGAGACAGGCAAATTCGGTAGCGTCTAGCCGAAGTTGTCTAAATCTAGCCACAACCTCCTGTAAAGCCTGTATTTCTGAAATAATTTTATTCAGCTTCTGAGAATCTGTATTGTCACCGTTCATGCCTAAAACAGAAACAGATGAAATAAATAATATTAAAGGCATCTGCTTTATTTTGTATTGATTTCTGACAAAATTCTCTGTATCAATATCCACTCTATTGTCATGCTTGTCTATCTGGTTCCATGTAAACTGACTATATTGTATGAAAGTTAATATAAAATCTTCTCTTGGATGATAACAAACACAGTAATTTGCATTTAAATGACAATGCAAGCAGTCATGAATACAACAAAACAACATTATTTGCATTTAAATATAGATTTATAAATGACAGGTATGCTCTATTGTTCAGGAGGAATTTGTTATTCTTTACATGTTGTTCTTTTTTCAGTAATGTATTTTTATGGTAATTTTTGTAACAAAGTCATTAAATTGTGCAATTCTTACCAGATACAGCCAGTAGAGTGTTAGCATCAACTGGAATGGCCCATTGTGCTATTCCTAGAACAAACAGTTCTCTCCAAGCATCTTCCAAAAGCATCAGCTGTCATACAATAGATGTACAATATAACATAGTGTATAATTTATAGATTTATAAACAATTTAAATATGTAAATTTCTGTTATTTAAAAAACTACTTTAAATGCCTGTCATGATATTTTCCCCACAGCGTTTGTTAGCTCTTCCCTTAGCTTTTTGAGAAGGTGTCTAGAAATAAGTCTATTCATTGTGAAAAACCACTGAGGCTTGGCTCACTATGCACCATGTTGTGGACCAAAAGGGAGGAGAAAGAGAAAGAAGAATGAGAATTCCCGCCCCAGAGAGCTTGCTCATGATATGAACACTTGCCTGTGTTTCTCAGCGCAACGTAGGCTCTCTCCTCCTCTCCCTCAGCATATATAGCCATCCTAGGACGAATTGGACAAGTGCTCTCCTATTGCTCTCTAGACATTAGCCTCCTTTCCCTCTGGAAGGCAGTATTTGTGAAAAAAAGCTTGGACAATGTCCTGAAATTACATCACTCTATAGGGAGCACTGCTTTAGAGCTCATCTGTATCTTTAACCCCTTCCTTACTAAGCAAGTGTTTAGCTCTTTCAAGCACAGCATCTGAACTCACATAGAGTTTCTCAGTGTGACTCGTTTTCCTACTTTTTGCTTAAAATCACTCGGAAATTCCAGGCACTAAGAGATGTTTCCTTTCAGAGAACTGAGTATTCAAGCACCTACACTGTCAGCATTGCTAGTTCTCTGCAATTTTTGTACGTCGCCTGGTTGGATGGAGGATGCGTTTTTCTCTGTTTGGAAGCAATGCCTTTGATTTCCGTGGAGAGGCAGTGGTGCATCTAAAGAGGAGATAAGACTCCTGGTAATGCAGACTGACAACAGCAGAACAGACATGTTTAGTCTTGAGGACATCTATGGATTATTGGCTCAGACCAACTCTTGAGAGGGGTTTGGAGGGCCTCCAGTGCAGCTGAAGTTCATGGCCTAAAGGACATGCTGTGATGAGCACACATTGCTGGGACCTCATGTCTCTCAACAGGGTGGGAGACATTTGGAGGGATGAGAACTGTAAGGGCCTCAGGAGGTATCATCTCATGGGATGCAGTGTCCACGCAGTGAAAACAGATTGCCCAAAACCCATGCAGCATAAAAACCTATAAGCATTGATATTGCTATGGTCCCTGGAAGTATTAGTAGCTTAGTTTCTTAGAAAAATAGGAAGGAGGGTATTTTAAGTCAATAAAGAGTCTGTAAAATGTATGTTGTAACAAAGGAATGATGATTTCCTTGGAATTGGATGTGTGAAAGTAGCAGATGATACAGAAAGCATGCAGTAAAAGTGAATCATTTATCTATGTGCTCTTAACAGTATTATGAGTTTTAAGCAATTCTGTTTGATCAGAATGGAAGGAGGAGCTCTCAGAGTCTCTTCTCTCGGCCTGGCACTGCAGGCTTATGCCCATTTTGTGCCTTTTTGTGCTGTGTGCTTTGCAGAACTTCTACATAACCTGACTAAGGAAATTGTGATAGTAAAGTCTTTCTGTCTCTGTTCGCAGTTACTGCTTGAAATAGTTATATTGGATTTTATAGTACTGGAAGATGCCCAGGTTATTCTATGAAATGGGAGGTAGGGGTGTCTGGGGTGCGGTGCCCATCCCTGCTCTGTTCTGAGAGCAGCTGAACCTGCTCGTAGGTCTTCTAACTGCTGCAGCCTGCGAATCCAGACCTTCCTCTGGGTAATCCTGCCTGATGCACGTACAGGTTTCTGTATGACATAGGAAATGATTTGCCAGCCTTTCATTTGCTTTTGTAAAACTTTTTTTGTCATTCATTCATGCAGATACAATGGTAATGAATGGTGATTCCTGGAAGATATCAATTTCGCATGTTCTTTCCCACTAAGTCTTTAAAGTCAGAAGACTTTAGAAATAAGAGACTCTTCCAATAGCTGAAGCTTTTTTCATGTCTATGCATAAGTCTGCAAAACCATCAATTAAAATAATTCATGCTGAAGTCATACTTAGCCGTCCTTCTTCAAAAAACAAGAAATACCACACTTCCTGAAGGACTGGGATTTTTGTGTCTTAATCAACACCGTCCTGTAAGTACAACCTTTTGTTGGTAACCTGCATTGGGCCAATCTGTCTTACGGACAAGCTGGGCAGGTGTGCAGGGCAGCAGAACTTGAAGCATGGCATTTTTGTTGAGTGGCTTCAAATTCATGATAGGATTAGCTGTATGGAGCTGGTGAAGGAATACAGCCACTATTTTCCCGAGGGTAGTGACACACCAATCCTCAGACTAGTGTTTTGTCAGCAAATTGATTTCTGCTTATGTCCTTGCCTTCGAGATGAAACTGTCACAGAGTCCCAGAATCACCATGTTCTTGCCTTTTCAGAAGAGAACAAACAAAAGCAAAATCCAAGGAAAGGTTTTAGACTCTTCTCAGGCAGATGTCAGGGATGAAAAAGAGAAATGCAGACATTTTCAGCTGGGCCATTGTCAAATTAAATAACGCAATGGCACTATTATAAAAATCAACTGTCTGAGTAATCATTAAATAAAGTGATGAAAATCACAGCTATTTCTTTTCAATCTCTTCTGAATATGACAGGAGAATCATGCAGAAAGAGGTACAGATCAAAACTTTAGAGCTGAGCAGCTCTGGGTTTTGAGAAACTGGCTTTCAATGAGATGCAGCAAGTCAAGGTGATGTTAAGGAAAGGCTGAAATTGTAGTATGTAATTCACTAACATTGATATGAAAGCAAAAGAGGCAGTGGGTTTTTTTAAAAAGTAAAGGTGACATTCTAGTATCTACGGTAGATAGATGAGCAAGCCTTGCTGTTTGAGTCATGTTTGGTTACGTGTGATGGGGACTTCCCTTGCTCCCAAATCCTGCTGTCCGCTCCTCTGAGCACTAACGGAGATGACCTTGTGGGAAATGCATTCCTATTATGTCAAAGCCTTCACCTAAGGAGCCTCCTGCGGACATCACTGCTCTAGAGATTGACTCAGCCTCTTCCCATGTGCTGAGGCTGTTGCTGAAAGTGCACACTTGCTGCTTGTCTCTTATATTTGGGCCTGTTTCTTTGGTTGCTTGGTATGACTGACACGGTGCTCTGCAGGAGTACCGGCAGCAGAAGACAACATTAGAGAGCAGCACACTGCACTGGGACTGCTGTCTTCCTCAGGGTGTGTGTAGTCTCCTGGGCCCTATCTCATCGCTCCTCTCATATTCACTACGTAGCAGTAGTGTAGCCAGAACTAAGCAGCACCCCACTTGGTCTCATTTCATGATAAGGATTTCAAAATGTGGATCTGGTGCTAGAAAAGGAACATTTCAATGTACCTTGGCTTTATATCACGTCGTGACCATCGTGATTTATCTTTAGGTAGAAACCACTATTGGTTTCCTAAGAAGCTCTTTTCTTTCCATTCAAAATACAGATTTGCATATCAACTGTAACACTTGCAATAAGCATCCGTGGAAAGGAACTAGTTCATCTGATGACTGCTGTGTAATATCCAAGGCACAACAGTTCTAGTTACCATTTGGGTAAATTAGCTCAATCATATCAAAGTATTAGGCATCTTTTATGATTGGAGCTTTGCACAGATTTCCCCCTCTTCAATTATATAATTATCTGATTACTTTTTTTAAAAATTAATACACTATACAAAGCACACTGAGTCCTCATCAAGAATCAAGTCATTAAGAAATTACTTCAGCTCATAAGGTTCAGATATGATTTACTTGAGGCAAAGGTAAATTGTCATAAGTGAAAACAAGACAAATTAGGGAAAATTTTAATTCATGATGAAAAATATTTATGACTGGCCAAATTCTACTTCCACTGTATCGCTGTAACTAAGTTCAGTAAAGCCAACAAGAATAAGGAAAAAAATCTTGGAGAGGAGAGGAGAGGTCATATCCTGAGACCATATGCTTAACTAAGTACTTCTCATCCCAAAACAGCAAACTAAGATGTTGTTTCCCATTTTACGTAGGGGAATATTGTCCCACAAGTAGACAAGCAGTTTTGGCATGCTAAGCTTGGTCTGCAGCCTGGTGATTTTTCCTCTATAACTTGTCCTTCCATTATACTTGCTTTATATTGGATTTTTTTCTGGATTGATTTTCAGTTGCTTCATGAAATAAAAGTTCTAGTAAAGCAGTTTCTAAATCACTGCCTGGTTTTCAGCGACAGACCAAAACTCCGCCCTGCACCTCGGAACTGCTGGAGTCCATTATGCATTTAAAGGTCTAGGGCTGAAGGTTCAGGACTCAATCTGAGCTCTGAGCCTTCTTTAATAGGCAGGCCAGGCCAACACCACTTGCACTGCCAGTGCCTTACCTGGTCTTGTAAGGACAAGGTGGAGAAGGCTGGGACACTCTTGGCCCACTTGATGCTCATGAACAGAAGTCTGGCTGCTGACTCGCAGACGGATTCGGTGGCCACTTCGTAGAGATACATAGGGGTACTGTTGACCTCATGTGGGTACTAACGTCAAAGAGAAAATAAAGCATCTTCATACAGTGTCACCAAGGCAGCCTCGCCTTGCTGTCCCCTCCAGCTGCCATTCATACTCATTCTCAATACAAGAGCGTGCACTCTCTTATTCTGCAAGCAGGGGGCATTGCTTTCAGTGGGCTCACTCCAAACTGCTCTCTGCTGCTCATCTGTGTGGATGAAGCTGTGCTACAGAAACAGTTCTCTAGGGGAAGTTTAAAGGAGAATGAAATTATTACATCAGGGAAAAAAAAAATATCAAAATATGGTGTCATCCTTTACCCTGTTACACAATAACACACCTCTGGTAGCAAAGTTAGAAGAATACAAATTTGATTAAGGATTTGTAATTTGTAACCTGTGCTTCAGAAGCTGACTTACCGCTTTGGCCTTATTCAGCAAAGCAGTAAGCGCTCATTTAGCCTTAACCTTCATCTAACTCCCTGACTGCAACAGGCTGCAAGCAGATGCGTAGAGCTAAGCATATCTACCTAAAGGATGTGTAGGATCACAATGGAGTTCCATTTTCAAGCATGTGCTCTATTTTCTTGCTAAACAATTTCTGATTCAGTATTTTTAAAAATGATAATATAAAACTGTATGCTGTAACCGTGTTGCTGATGGATTCTCCCAAGCTAACATCTCTGGAAATGGAGAACTATTTAAGCTGCCTCTTTGATTTTCTAGGTGCTGTCAATATGCAAAAAGCCATTACAGATGGGTTAATGAAAAACATCATTTTATGGCTAATTTCTGTGCAGTTGAGGCCACAGCAATGCTTCAACTGGGCTGATCAAGAAATGTCACACCCAGGAAGCACAGAGAGAGCTTAGACACATTTGTGTGTGTGGGGCCAGGCTGCAGGCTTTGGTCAGTACAGATAGTACTTTCTGGACTATAACGCTATGGAGACTGGCATTTTGCTGAAGAAAACTCAGCAGTTGCAGCTCATCCTCATGAGACAAAGCTTAAAATTGATCTGTGGATGGCCTCCAGGCAGGAGAAGCACCTCTGCAACCACAAGGATGTAAGGATGCAGGAGAGACAGGGTTTGTACAGAGCAGCTTGTCAATTAGTCCTTTTGCATATACCTTCTGTAAAGGGCCTCCTACCCCTTACACCGCCTATCTTCAGAGCTTTTAGGAGCATAACAAATGAGTCCCCACTGTAACCTGCAAGGCCTCAAGCCTTGCTCTTTGCCACATGTACCCCAGAATCAGGTAGCAGGCACCCCAGCAGCGAGGTATGCAGCCCGCTGGGGACCGGGGCAGTGGCTGACCTTTGGGGTAGGCTGTGCCAGGCCCACCAGAGCCTGCCTCTCAGGGGTGCTGGTGACGGCGGCCAGCTCCAGGCCATGGGGCTCCAGCTGGGAGACGGCAGTGAAGAAGGCAGGTGCTGGCAGGGCGGCGGCAGGGAAGTGTGGGGCACCACCGCTCTCCTCCTTGTGCCCGCGGAAGTAGAGGGCCACCTGTTTCCGTATCGTCGACGTCCGGGGCCCCCGCTCATGCTGCACCGCTGCGGGGCACCAAGGAGAGGTGAGGGCATCACTGTGGGGTCCCACACCGGCTACCCCACGCTTCTCAGCTGGGCTTCTCTCCCTCCTCATATTTTTTTGGGGCCAGTCCCATGCCCCCCACCCAAGAGGTGTCTGGGAAGAAATGAGTGAGGCTGCCACAGGATATGGGGAGTCATTAGGGGCCCGTGGAGGAAGACCTCACAGTGACACATCACTCCCCAGCTCAGAGCAAGTCCTGGCTCCCTCCTTCCACCCCATCGTCCTGAGAGAGGTGGAGTAGGTACCGTCTTTGTTCATGTTGACCTCCAAGCACTTCTTCAGCCGGCAGGCCCGGCACTGGTTCCTGTGCGTCTTGTCCACNACAGCGACGGCTGCACCGCCCCCTCGGGGCGCCCGGGTCTCCTTGTGCCCCCTCCCTCGCCCCGCGTCCGCAGCCCCGCATTCCCCTGGGGATGGCCTGGGGATGGAAATGAGGGCGGCCGGAGCGGGAAGGGGGAAAAGCGGACCTGCTGGAGTGGAAATCGTGTCAGTTGTCCGTCGACTGGCTATAGACTGCGGCTTACCGAGGGGTTGCCCTTCTCTTTCCTCGTGTAATCAGCCGGTGAGCTGGCTGCGCGCCTCCCCGCGAAGTCAGCCCCACTCTCTCCTTGCGCATCTCCCCCTAACCCCCTATCCTCCCCGGTGGGCTGAGGCCGCACGGCCAGGGGAGGAAGGACGTGCGGAGGGCAGGCGATCTGGGGCACCCAGCGCCCAGCCCCGGCCCGGGACCCCCTGGTAAGATAGGATGCGGCTGCGTGGCGGCTGGATCGTACTGCTGCGGGTGTTTCTTTTAGCAGGGGGAGGAAGGGAGCGGGGAGCGCAGCAATACGGGTGGCCCTGGGGAGACGTAGGGCAAAAGGTGAACGTAGTGAGGAGACTGCGCTGTGACTGGTACCTGATTTCCCGATTTGCAAACATAGGTCCTATTCCTCCTGATGCTCCGCTTGAAAAATCCCGAGCACCCATCGCAGGCATAAACCCCATAGTGTTTCCCGGAGCTGCGGTCCCCACACACTTTGCAAGGGATGTCTAAAATGCGACCTGAAAGCAGAGAAGGGAGAGAGGGAGAGAGCGAGCGCTCAGCAATCTGACCTCCGAAGGGATTAGCTCCAGAGCCGCAGTACAAGCAAATAATGAAGTGATTTTATAGCCAACTTTCTTTTCCTTGAGCAAGTGTCAGTTTTCTACAATAAGCATTATTCATGCCCCGCTACATTTATTTGGATCTTCTATAATCACCAAGACCTATTTTGGAAGGGAAGATTACAGCAGCGGGAGCAGCAGACTTGCCTGCTAGCAGTG
>VWZK01002987.1:0-15244 GCA_013396935.1 Baryphthengus martii | reverse complement strand
CCTCCTCCCTCGCCTTGTGCCCTCGCTGTAAAAAAAAGGGACACCTGCACCCCCCAAAAAAAAGGAAAAAAAAAAAAAAAAAAAAAAAAAGAAAGAGAAGACAAAAGAAAGCAGACAGAACGGATCAAGATCCAGTTTCTTTCGCATTTTTCCGTGGCGAGATGGGGCCCACCTGCGGTTTGCCCCTGCCCTTGCCCTTGCCTCAGGTCCGAGCAGCGGCTGTGCNATTCCTCCGGCCGCAGGAGTCGGGGGCTGGCACGGGGGGAGTAGTGAGGCAGGGTAATTTTCGCCCTCGGAAGGAACGGGGAGAGCTTTGCCCTTCCCCAGCGTGGCAAAACTCCGCGTCTGCCAGCGCTCAGAGCCGGAGTCGCCTCCGTCTGCGCCCGCTCAGCCGACCTGGGCAGCTGGCACGGCTCAGACCCGCGGCCGACGGCTCCTGGCTCCCCGCTCCTCGGAGCCGCGACTTGTTGCTCTCTGTTTTCACCGAGTGGCTGTCGAGCTTTCCCAGTCCTCTTGGGAACTCTCTGTGAGGTGGGAGCTGGTAGAGCAGCCCAAGGGTGGGGAGAAGTGTGCATCTGGGAAGGAAGGAAGTAAAGAGCATCTCTCCTGCGAATGCAGTCTAGGTTGGGCAAGGGCACCCAGAGAGCAGGGCCAGCATTTCTGAGGAGCTTGTGAAGTCCTCGGATGTCCCTAAAGTGACTGTTTTCTCGTTGCTGCCACCAGTGTGATGTCTTAATGCACCACAGCTGACTTTTCCCTTGCTGGTTGTGATTCAGTCCAGCCTCAAACGTGCTGTCCCTGCCCTTCTGCACTTCATCTTTTGTCCTTCTGTGACAGCTCATGAGTGATCCTTCTTGTGCTTGTATCGTACCCATGCCACAGGGCTGCATGACTCTGGGCAGCACTGGGATCCCAGGGACTTTCTGCTCTTTGCTCCCCATGAGACAAGTGCATCCATGGCAAAGGCTGAAACCTTCAACCTGGACAAGCCCGGTCCTGCCTAACACTGAGCAACACTGTCCAGAGGGCTATGAAGTTGCTCAGGGAGATCCCATAAATCAAATAAACTGGTGGATCAGGGAACACAGGCAGTTTTTCACTCCAAATATGCTTCCAAGGAGGTAGGGAAAAGTTCACCTCCTTGAGCAACATTCAAAGCAACAGGGAAGGAGATGATCATGCTACATTAGTAGGGACTAGAGGCCAAAACAAAGAGAGGATTAAATGGCAGCAGGGGCCAAACCTGACCCTGGGCATGCCCTGTGCTAGTGAGGCAGATCTCTGGCTGTACAGCAGCCACAGTTCTTTGCCCTGTAAACACAAATCCTCCTGAAAAACACTGCAAAGGCTGGTCAAACGGCATCCACAGGTTCCATTCACACCTGAGACAGGCTGCTCTTGAATATGAGCAGAACTTTTTCTCCCATGTACAGCATCAGGCTCTGGTGAAAGAAAAAAAAAGACCTCGAACTACCCACCTCTCCACCCAAAACTCCACTGTCATAACCTAGACACCCAAAGCTGACTCTGCACTTGGTATGCAGCTGCAGATCACTGAGAAAGGAGCAACCCGTAAGTCCTTCCCTGTCACCCAGGCTGTGCCTGGTGTTGCTTTGCAATCTTAAAACAGCTGCGGTTTGTCACCTGTCTCTTCAGAGCCTTTCCTGTGATTTCCGTGATGGAGATATCTCAGCTCTGGAAGTGAAAACAGCATGCATTCTCCAAGACTAGAGGGAAGAGCTCTCTCGCCGCTCCAACTTTTCACTGCACCTCCTATCAAAGCTGTTTTTGTGATCGTTTGGTGGAAAAGTACTCCAGCTCCAACAAGGCAGAAAGCTATCATTAACATTTAGTATTTATTATCACTACTATTTAACGTTTACCATTATTGTTCTAGTTTCTGCTGGGATAAAGTTTATTTTCTTCCTAGTAGATGGTACAGTGCTGTTTTGGATTTAGGACGGGAATAATGTTGATAACACACTGATGTTTTAGTTGCTACTGGGCAGCACAGCAATTTGACTGAAAAGTCAAGGACTTCTCAGCTTCCCACACTGCCCTGCTAGCAAGGAGTCTGGGTGTGCACAAGAAGCTGGGAGAGGTCACAGTCAGGATGGATGACCCACGCTGGCCAAAGGGATGTGCCATACCGTATAACGTCATGCTGAACAATAAAACTGGGGAGAATTGGCTGGGGAGGTGGAGGCCTGCTGCTCGGGCACTGTCTTGGCATTGGTCAGTGAATGGTGAGCAATTGCAGCGTGCATCGCTTGTGTTGTGTATTCTCTTATCACTATTATTATTTTTCTTTCCTTTTCTGTCCTATTAAACTGTCTTTATCTCAACCTATGAGTCTTACCTTTTTTTTCTGATTCTCTCTCCATCCCACTGCAGGGGAGTAAGCAAACGGCTGTGTGATGTTTAGCTGCCTGCTGGGTTAAACCACAACAATTATATTTAGTATTTTGTTTACTAGGCAATCCTACATATACAGAAGATGCTAATATAGTAATGAAATTTACCATCTCTTCGTAATGCCTTGGAAGTAAAAATACTTATCAATCCTGCTACAGAAGGCTGGCGTGTGTTCCTTTTTTTTCTGTATCTCCTTCAGGACTCTGGACTATGACTACAAATACATGGTGACATTTTCCAGCATTGTGCCAAGGTCTCTTGCCAGTTATATTTTCTTCTGGTGGAGTCTTAGCAGCAGGAAAAATCCGGTGTGCAATCCATCTTCAAATGCATCACTCCTTCTGCATTTACCTTGCTTATCTTCTCTGCTCTTCAGGTGGGGAGCCAAAAGATCTTCAGTGAACAGAAATGAAAGGGAAAAAGGAAAAAAAGAAGGAGGTCAGGTGAGGGAAAAAAATGAGCTTCCAGACCTGTATGGATGTAGCAGCAGACTATATGGATGTGCTGTTTTCATCCATTTCTCTCAATGTGAAGCAGGTGGGTAAGATCAGGCGAATCTAACATAACCATTTTCTTGGAAAGGACATAAGCAAGGAAAGGATAGAATTATTTTTTTCTAGGAGGAGCTGCTGTTGCACTGAAGTGCTCAAGAAGCTATCTATCTCCACTCCCCTCCTTTGGTGTACATGGTGTCCCTCGGCGAGCATAGCAGACCCTCACAGCGTGAATACCCACCAGGTTTAGTTCTTATGGGTTGCTAAATCCCCCATGGAGTCTGAGGTGCTTTCTCTTTGTAGGCCACAGTCTGTGGTTTTGTGCCACAACCACAGATCGACTTCTGCATCCACCTGCAGTCAGGCAGACAGATGAGCAGCAGCACTGTGAAGGCTGTTGAAGGGACCGTGCTGCTCTTGCATGCCCCACTGCACTCCTGGCCTGTGACATGGCTGTGCCTGATGCCCGGCTCAGACTGCTCCCCAAGCGCATGGTGGAAATTCATCCAACAAGCTCTTCTGTGGTATGGAGTCGTCCTTGCAAAGCCCCTGCCTCATGGACACCTTCCATGTAGGGCTCCACACTCTACATCCAGCGATGGCAGCAGAGGCCTTTCTTGTGCCCCTGTCTAGACCATTGCACCCAACATGGCTGACTCAGTAGGGTGGAGGACACCACCTGATAACTGTCCTGGTGGCCGTCTTGGTGCCACCTCATGGATACCCTAGGCCTGAGCCCCTTCCAGGGCTGCAGGGCTGTACTGAGAGTCCTAGTTAATTAAAAAACACCCCAAACACCACAGCTTTGTGCTGTGAATTTTCTCCAGACATGGCAAGAAAAGACTTTGTTCCAAAATGTGAAAATCCAAAACACAGAAAAATGACTCAATGAAAAGACTCTCCTGTGAACATTCCCTTTTACCTGGCACAAGAGGGATTTCCTCATGTTTATGCATCCTCTGTGAAATAAAGTCACCTTCCCGCTGCAACCTGGCATGACTTTCCCTAAACGGGTGGCAACCCTGTGTTTGATCTCCATGAGCCGACGAGTCCCAGTGAATGTATCAATTACCTCTGGTGGCTTTTGGGTTTGACTAGCTCTCAACTCATCCTCCACCCTGAGTAATCTGTTCAGGAAAAAGATGGGGAAGACCTCCATTCCTTGCAGATGCCAGTGAAAAGTGGCGAGTTTCTCCCTTGTACATTTGTATGCTTGGTTAAATAAGTTAATGACTGCGTGAAACAGTGACCTCATAGCTCTATTTCCACATGTGCAAGTGCACATTAGTAAAACCACCTTGCACAGAATAGCAGGGAAAATTATACCTAAGGAAGAAAGCTGAGCAAAGAGTGTCTCCGTAAGTCATGGCACTTCTCAATACTTGTATTCAGGGATGGAACAAGGCTGAGTTCACTTGCAGCAATGAAATGCCCCATTAATCACATATGCCTTTGAAAGGGATATGTCAGGCTTGGCTTATACGCCTACATTGGTACCTGATCCCATCTAGACAATGCGAGACAAGCATTTAACAAAGCAGCTCTAGTTAGTAACTTGACTTATTTGTTAGTTTGCTAGTTAGATATAAATCAAAGTGTCATAATAAGCCAATGATGTAGCAGCAGCTGCAATCTAATTTAGAGAGAAACAGCCTCATTTTAGTTTTCCTGACATGAACACAAAAGACAGTATCAATACCAAAGCCAGTAGAGACACAGCTGTACAAAACTTGTGAAAGGTCCGAATACGAGGGCAAATATATTACCTCAATAGAAGAAAACTTAAAATAAGATTGAGTCTATACTTTAACAGTTTTAAATTGCCAACAAAAGAATGGTGACTACAAGGAATAGTTATATCTTGGAACTATGCTGTGACATTTAAAAATCATCTTACCTACCAGTGTGCTAAACGAATAGCTCTGTCTACGTTCTAAGCACTGGTGTGTGCATAGGAAGGAGTTGCCTCAGCTATGACCCTGATTGATCACACTTTGAGTGTAATCGCTTCTGTGGTAGACTGACCTCCCAAATTTTGCTGCAGAAGCATATTAACAGGCTGACCTTTGAGACAATTGCACAAAATGCTGTGTAGTGGCATCGAAGAATGCTCTTAGGAAGGGCCGTATTTCTGGCTGGCAATGTAATGGCTCAGCTCCATTGACTCCAATTTAGTTATATCTCTTGATATTGGTTGGAGACCAGATCTGTGGTATCTATTTCAGGAAACGAATTCAGAACCAACAAAAATAAATACTTCCAGATGCAGCACTGAGTCAGCATGTCACATTCAGTGCTGCTTGAAAGTATTGAGTCAGTTGGTGCAGATAGATTTTTAAGAAGAGATGAATGGTTTTATGACTATGACATTTATAGACATGCTTACTTTATTTCTTGCTTCGTAAAATATGGGTCATAGAATGTCTTTGCAGGTAGAGCAATCATTGGCAAGTCCAAGCAGAGAAGAGCACAGTATGTGTCACTCTGCAAGTAGCTAGATGCATTATGAGGTTGGTTGGGGGTTTCTGCCTTTTGAGATTCCGGACATTGATGAGACCAGGATGACGAGCTTGAGAAACCAGTAGCCTGAGCCGGTTTAACAATGTCCTAGACTCTAGCCTCTAAGAAAGAGGAAAGCAGAGTTTTGCCATGTTCCTTTGTGAAAAGATCGAACACCTGAAGCTATTTGCACTTGTTCTACCTGAACAGAAAATGCAGTCCAATGAAAACATATCACTACGGTGGATTCTGATCCTATATTAAATGGCTGGTAGTTTAATGGTTGTAGAGAGGATTACTAGTGTGCACAAAATATGCAGAATTGGGAATGAACAATCAGCCTATCTGACCTAAAGAGTCCTGTCGGCCCTCAACTAAGATTTCATCATTTAAGTACAACACACGTCCTTGAACTTGCAATGTATTTTGAAGGTTCACAAAACCTGTAGTGGTTTCTGCAGTGTGGAGCAATTGCATGTTATCAACCTAAGGATTCCAAGCTCTAGGGGCTCTTAAAAGAGACTGCAGATACTTTCATTCATGTCCTCACATGATTTTGCCACATGTAATTTTGCTGCAATTATCACAAGAACATTGTATCACCGTAAATATTAAGGAATTACAGGTTATATGGGAGAGAATATCTCTTTGGTGAGCTGTGATCCAGTAGCTGTTTGCCTCTGTTTTCCATGAGGAATGGATGGCTCTTATAAAGAAATAGAAATCAGGGGAATGTGTGATGGGAATCCCAGAACAGAGCTTTATCTCATGACTTAGATCTTTGTGCTGCAATATAGAGCACAAAGTATTGAAGCACTGAATTTGAAACTGTGAAGATTGTCATGGAGGACAATTCAGCATGGAACAGTGCATGTGAAGTAGTAACAACTAGTAATGCTTAGATTAACTGCTCTTCATAATTACTCTGCTTTGTGGCAGTGCGGATCCTGGTGGACAAAGTTGTGTGGCAGATCACTTAGTTAAAGCAGTAGAAATCCAGTGCGCAGATTGTTGTTCAACAATGCTTTTATTCCAAATGCAAGTGCAGAGACTCTACTGCATATTAAATCATAATGTTTAGGAAACCTCAAGAGTGATCCAAAGACTGTAGTTCGTCCACAAATGCACATGAGAAGTTGTTTAAAATCTCCTATGTGGTTGATTAACCATTTTTGTACTGTCAGGAGCATGTGTTTGGTTGTTATTGACATTTTCTATACATTGCCATTCCAGTTAGTGCTGGCTGCTCAAATCTAGCACTTTTGCTGGCATGAGGTTGGTGAGATTCAGCACCCGACAGGCAGAGGAAATGGGTTCTTCTTTTGTTCATGTTTCTGCACACATGGTAAACACACTGTAGCTGCTAGAATATTTTCTGCCACATCAAGTGGTTGGATTTTTCTTCTATTGAAAAACATAAGCAAAATCACTACTTCAGGAAGAATAGTTTTGGTCTTGGGAATCCCATCTATTTGATTTATGTCCAGGGCCAGTCATGCTAAGGGCATAAAGGGTGTGACAGCTAAGCTTTCTAGAAAATACCATTGTCCCTGGCATCAGTGTTCATGTCATGCCAGAGAAGAACAGTGTTAAATTACTTGTGCATTTCCAGGAGAGTTGAATGAGTGAGGCTACTACAGGAGAGATGCCACGTGTCTCTCCCCTGGGCTTCCTGGGGAAAGCTATCTTTGAACGTATTTGCAATTGCATCACTTGACTTTTAGCCCATCTCAGTGCCTCGCATCATTGCAGCATGCATCCATCCTTACTTAATTGTCCTTATTGTCTCTTAAAATTCCTCTGCAGATGTGGAAGGTCTTAGGTCTTACGTCTGTCTGCTGCATCTGAGGACATTGCTGCTCTGAAACTGTTTGTTGAACTCTTTGTCCCCTTGTTGAATGAACCTAGAACATGTGACATCCACTGGTGTCTTCAAGTGTGGAGCCCAAAGTTTCAGTTTTAGCGCAGTATGTTCTAACTTTGCTGTAAACCAAATCCCTTGGAATAGTTTTAACCTAATTGTAAAAGACTCCTGCTTGTGGCTGGTTTATGATTAGGTTGCAGACACTTGTACACTTTTCTCTTTCCAAGAGCAGGTGTAAGCAAACTTAGAGGAACTTGGTGGGTAGAAAGAAGTCTGGTGGCGTATTTTATGTCAGTTTGAACTTGGCCTTCATTTTTCTTGCATCTTTTGCGAAATGCCTTGGGAAGTAGATCAAATAAATACCAGTGGGCTGGGCAATACTCAAACAATGAGGTTCTTTGAGTAGTGTAGATCAAACTCATTTAAGATATAGCGAGACAAAGTAGTCTGACAGAAGAGCTGGATCGGCTGTCACCCATCAGTGGAATTTCCAAAGTTCATTGCAAAGTTTTAGGGCTGTGCAGCTACTTCAGTGAACTGGGTTTCTTCAGCTTTGATTGGGAAGCCGCGCTGCCTGAATAGCAGTAGACAAGCACTGTGACTACAGCAGAGCTACTTGTTCTCTTGTGAATTTGACTTCTTTGATGTGCAAAGGCCTCTGGGGCAGGGCAGGCTATACTTGCTGTCTAGGTGATGTGATGATAGTTTCTTGTATGCAGAGGGCAACCTACGTTGGGCTAATCGACCTCTTCCAGCCTTTCCTAGGAAAAAGCAGCATAGTGCTGCTCACAGAAACCTGCCAGCCACTCTCTTGCCGTCTGCCCAGAGGGTGTAACAGAAAGGGGAGTCACTGGCAAGATTGATCATACTCCCATCACATTTTCCTCCAAATCTGTGCTATTAAGAGGGGTTAGCCTGACAGGTTCGGGAACTTCCCAGTTGCTGCCCTCCAATGCGTGAGCAGGGCTGTCTTCATGTTGCTGGAAGAGGCTGTGTGTGTATGGATCTGTTGGCGCCAAAACTGAGGTGAGAGTTTTCTGAGCGTTCCCTCTTCCTAGTTTTGAAATATGAGGGAGATGTTGTGGGGAAGGGTAGGTCCAACGTGTGAGCCAGGGATATTGGGTAGATCTATTATCTGAGGGTGGAAGCAAGAGCAATGCATGTCAACAGCTGCAGTTTGCCACTGAGTGGGTTCGACCCTTGGTTCATGCAAACAGACCTTGAAGCCAAAGAGACTGTAAGGACCAAAGCAGCGCTGGTATGGGGGCAGGAAATACCTGTGGGTTTGTTTCATCTTTTTCTGCCTGGGATATGGGCCTCAGTGTACTGTGCAAAAGAAAAACTACAGCAGCCTGTTTGAGAAGAACTGCTTTATTGGTTTAAGTGTGGGTTTTGGTGGCAAGACCACAGAGAATGAGGCCTGCTGCTCTCAGAGCTGAGCTGCCAGTGGAGTATTTGAGGCTGGGAAACCCTGGCCAGCCTATCACAGTGCTGTGTAGCAGGCATGACAATGCCATGTAAAAGAAGTTCCCTGAAAGGCTTTCAGAAGTCAGAGCAGCTATACAACAGCCTGGGAGCTTGTTAGCTCCCTTGCTACATCTGCCTTGAGATGAACAAGAGCCCCCATCAATGCCATTTCGCCCTTCTGTACCTCAGGCCCTACGCCCACCCCATTTGCTCAGGATAAACCCTGAGGCAGACAGACAGACAGACAAGGATGCACTTGCTCTTACCCCTACACTTCTTTTTCTCCCCTTTTTCCTCCATGGCTTTTTGCTTTTAAAGGTTGCTGCTGACAAATCTATCTATTTGGGGCAAATTGTCAGTGAGAAACTTCCGCTCGAACTCTTTGGGACAAAACTGCCTCTTTGAAAGGGTAAATCCCGTTGCATGAAGGTCTGAACAATGGCCAAATGTGTTGCTGCTACTGCTGCCGCTGCTGCTGAGGCTGGGGCTGTGACAAAGAGCGGATTAATTGGTGCCGCGGCTGACTGGTTCGAGATGGCTCCACTCAGCCCGCGCTGCGGGGAGCCCCATTGACTGGGCCCCGAGTCCCACTTTTCACAAACTCCAAACAAAAGTCAATTTCTTTTTTATAAGGCGAGGGAAGAAAAAAAAAATCAGTTCATGTTTGAGCTCGGGAAGTTGACTTGTTGGATTATAGGGCGTCATGCTCTCTGTGTCTGTCTCTCCCATGCTTTAAAGTTGCTTCTCTTCCTAAGAGAAGAGTGAGGGGGGGAAAATGGAAGTAAAAGTGAGCTGACCCCATCAGCATGAATGTGAGAGTGGGCTCTGGGGATAGAAAGCTACCAAGTAGCCTGGACTCTGTGGCCATGCTAAGGACCAAGCTGGAGCACTTATTTAGTGGAGATAAACTTCTCCAGCCTTCTGATGCTGTTCTCAAAGGTGTCCGCAGCACATTCAATTCTTAGGTAGATAGCACTATCAGGGAATAGGACTGAGTTAGTGTAATCAAAGTCAGCAGATCCGTACAGGACTTCATGATAGACAAAGTCTTCTGCCCTCTTCTAACAGGGAAGATTTTCTCATGTGAAAGTGGCCAACACAACTAGATGTCTTGTTTTCCCCTTGAATAACCTTTGACTTCCTCTGACTCTAAGCAGGTCCCACCAGGGAATGCAGACTGAGGCTCTGAAGTGGTACATCCCATGCACTCAGAAAAACTATAGTATATATAAGAGGAATAGAGAGAGAGAGGAAAAAACAGGAAAGGAAACCAGGGGATTACTCTTGTGCATACAGATGTTAATAGCCCTTACCAAGTTGGCACAGTTTCTGCAACCGAAGTTATACTGGAGCATTTTGGGACTCTAATCCCTGTAATTGCTTTGATAATCTTGTGGTATTTGAGTTATCACTTAATCAATATTTAGCTTTTCTTTTGGAAGATAGTGATCTCCAAATAACAGAGAGAGGCTATTATTACGTGTAACTGCTGACCCTATCCTCCTGGCGGTGGTATAGTATCAGATCTCCTAGTTACCTGCAATTTATTTGCATATACGTTGTTTTTGCAGGGGGACATTTCACACTGGATTCTACTTTTCCCTTTTCTGCAGTGTGGGTCCTTTGATCTGACTCTCACTAATTGCTTTGACACACAGGGGAGGGACTAGGGCATCCAACAGTTAAAGTTAATTCCCCTGATTTTTTAAACATAGCTTTCTGCAATCCGTTCTTACTTTATCAGAAAATACAGCTTGTTTTATGATTAACAACTTTATTGCAGACTATATGGCAGGTACACAGAGCCTGAAACTGAGGTAGAAGGGTGCAGAGTGCAGTAGTTTGATTTGAAGTTCATGATAATTCTCATGTGTTACATCTCTGTGCACTCTGCACATGAACTTCTGACTTTTTAAAGTCCACACAAAGTCATTGTGGATTTCCTTCTGTCCACTTTTCAAGTAGAACTGTCTTTGTAAAAATGGATACAGTGAGAGCCAAACAGTAGGAACATCTGTTGATGTTATCCGTGTAGCTCTGCAAGTATAGCCTAACTTGAAAAGAGCTTCTGGCTTCATTGCCAAGCTGTAGGATTTAACATACACACACACACACAGGCACCCCCCCCTCCTTCCATCCTCTGAACCTTTGACTATGACCTTCGCTATGCCACTGTGTTTGTTTTTACCCTGTACAATGTTCTTTGGCTTTCAACTAGCCTGACACTGGAAAGACTCTGCTGTATTCCCAGGTTGATCCTCTTTCTCTCTGTATTGTATATCTCTCTGTAGTTCAGAATTAATCCATCTCTGAATTTATCAGGGAACAGAAAGAGTCGTTAAGCAACGAATCTGTAGAAAGGTGAAATTATTGGTTTCGTTATTCTCCCTTTTCTTCCTCCTTACAAGAATCCATCAAGGAATCTATGAAGATGTGAAAGGTGAAATCTTTTCTATTACACGTTAAGTCTATAGGAAGCAGAGAGATCCTATGTTGAGGTTTTTCTTGCTGTTGGATATGTCCTTCAAATTTTCATGGTTTCCTAAGACTAGTTTCATTAGTGTGCAGAAAATTATCCTTTTCACTGTGCCCCGATCCTTACGCTTCTGGCTGTCCGCTACCAAGCTCTCCTAAAACTAAAGATGGCAATTTTCAGCAGAGCAGCTGAGTTGTGGGGAACTCCAAGGGAAGGAACAGTCCGATATGTCAAAGGTGTTGGAAAAATCAAAGGAAAAGAGGCTGGAGAAGAGGCGGTTAGAACTGACTAGAAGGACATCATTAGTGATTTGAGAGAGAGCAATTCCTACAGAGTGAAGTGGCTGAAAACCAGACTGCTGAGTGTCAGAGAGGTGAGTTCAAGAGAATGGGAGTAAACTAGTCATTTGAAAGGATAAGAGGTAAAGGAGATGAGAAAGGCATAATGGTATGTAGAGGAGGGTTGTTTTTGCAGAGACTTCAGAGGCTTATTTGAAAACAGACGAAGAAGGCGATCCATAGAAAGAGTAAATTGGTGAGTTCGCAGAAGAAAAGTGCTAATCAAAGAATGAGTAGGGACAGGAGGAGGCTAAAGTGACTCGAGCAGGGAGTGGATGAAGAAAGGCTTTTTTTTCCCAAGGATAAATGCAAAGTTGCAGAAGATGAACATAAGGCTCCAGAGACATTCACCAGATCATGTGCCTGGATAAAATAAGGCAGAGTAGAGGCTGGCAGAGTTAGTAGTTAGTTGGTGTGGAAGGGAGACAAGGGAAGCTGAGAAAAGAGTTATGGGTAACTATCACCAGATTTATGGGCTAAAGGGAGGACAAAGAAAGACGAAGAAATCAGAGCAGCTAAAACGTAACTGGAGAGTGCACAAGGTGTAAAAGGCAGAAACAGACATGCAGTGAGGTCAGTAACTCTCTTTCGAGTTGTCACCTGAAACCTGAAGCTCTTAAAATAGAACTTGAGCCGCAAAAATCAACAAGAGAAGCCCAGTCAGCAACAGCAAGGAGAAGAAGGAATTGTTACCAGGAACACACTATAAGGCAGAAGATCAGAAAACAGAGGAAAAAGGGACCATCACCACATCTGGCAGACCTAACAGAGCTCACAGTGAGGCAAAGAGAACTGGGGACACAGCAGTGCCATTATGTACATGGAATTTGAACATATTAATCTATTTTCAGGTGTGACCACAAGAGTTTTCAAAGTGAATAGTCTTCATCTCAGTGTAGCTGGGAAATAACTCTTCAAATATGACAACAGGCAGGAAAGAATCTATGAATTTGTTTTCTTTTTTCATCCATATAAAACCCTTGGAATCCTCAGAACTTCTTGGATACCGATTTTTGCACCTTGGATAGATGGACCTGCCTCCTGAGCATGTTGTTGTTGCTCCCTACCTTGAGAGCCTAATGTTCAGCAATGGGCTTACCTGATAGGTCTGAGAAAAGTGCTTTCTTTTCACTTCTATTTTTCTCTTCAGTGCCCAAGACCACCACACAGGTGCCTATATCAGCCTGGAGGCATTTAAGGTGTGATTTGGGAGAGAAAACTTTTTCTTTCCCTACATCTCTGCCATTGAGAAATGCTGAGCAACTTAGTCACGCTTTCTGTGTCAAAGTTTGCTTTGTAAGTTTAGTCCAGCTCATTCACAAAGCTCTGGCAATGTGAAGGGGCTTGTAGAGAAGTACGAATATGAGTTGTGTTTTTTATCACAAGAACTGTATGGACAGCTCTTGGTTTCCAAGAGAAGCAGGCCTATTGCATCAAAATTTTCCTAAACTGACCCTTGCATTGGGCACTGTATTTGCTGATGCAAATTAGGTAATGGAGCAGAGTTAATTTTTCATGTCTAGGAGACATGTAGGTGCTAGAGTACGTACTAGGATGCCAGTTACACTGAGCTGCACTGTGCTCACCCCAAGCAGGACCATCTGCTCAGCCCCACTGGGTAAACGTGTATAACATCAGTATGGAGACAGCTGAGTATGAAGGCTGCTGCAGAGCACCAAGGTGATCAGAGGTGATCAAGCTTCCTACTCCTCAGAGCCCAGGCTACCTCTGCCAGAATGCCAAGCAGGGAAAGAGGTACTTTTTTTTTTTCATATAAATGAAACACATTTAGTATGGAAACCACCAAGAGGTAGCAAATGTGCAGCCTTGTTCTGCTTGGTATAAGGTCACTTCTGAGCGTGGATCTCACTTTGCAGTTGAGAGGGACAAGGACTGATATCTCTCTTTCTGCTGAGTCCATGAACTTCTCCTCCATAGAAAAGTTCAGAGGATAGGAAAAGCCCATATGAGCCTCCTGGGCTGGGAAGGCAGGTCATCACAACCCTGAGGGCTGAGAATATGGCAATGTGTGCTTTCTAGTCAAGGCAATAATGCTGGAGTCGGAGCATTTGCAGTTCCTTGGAGCATTTGCAGTTCCTGAGGTCTAACTCCAGTCTTGCCAAGGTAATTGTATTCAATGAGCTATGTGCCCAGGACTTTGCTATCAGTTTGACTTAAAACTGATAGAGTTTGTGTTGTGAAAAGACAAATTAAATGCGTTTCAGGAGCCCTGGTTTACACTCTCTGCCTGTAACTTTTTTTGTGTGTGAAATCGCTGCTGTTTCTGCATGACAACTGAGCATAATTTGATTTAACTGCACACTACCAGGTTCTGCAAGGCTATCTGGTAAATATAGTTGATTTCCTCTGCAAAATGGTAGGCTGAGCTGGAGAGAGGTGTGAACCTCTAGCTCCTGCCTCTTTCACAGACTGTGAAACACGACTTTAGTGTCAGAGTCAGAAAGTTAAGTTCAGATCTGAGTAGACACAACCCTGTGAGTTGTGTTGGGAAAAGAAATAATTAATGTCTCGGTTGCTGTGAAATATTTCCATAGATAATTTATTTAGTTTGAAATAACAAGAGGTAAAATGTCTGTTACGTTCATTGTTGAGGAAAATGTCTTATGCTTTATTTCACTGACTGTTAACCAGGATTTCCCAATTAATTAGTCATTGGATTATTTAAGACGCAAAGGCAGTTAAAACAGTGTAACAGATAACTAAACTATTTTCAGGAGAGTCCTCTGTTGCTTGGTATTGTATAAACAAGCAGAAGAGATCAATTTTACTTGACTTTAGAATTCTGAGTTGTAGAATTGGTTATCTCCATCTCCCTTTATGCTGAGAAAAAGGCATTTTATTAGGCATTCCTCAGATCTGGTTTAGATTTCAAATTTTGGATGAGTTTAATTGCGTTGTAAAAGTACCAATTTAGTAGATATCCTAAAAGTAGCTGTCTACCTCCTGCCAGTTAAATCCCAGACAGGTCTTTAAGGACCTTACTTTTCAAGAGGTGAAAAAAAAAATCAAAATATAGAAGAACGGAAAAATCATTATCTTCTTTTCTTAAATAGGGACAAATAGTGCAGAGGGACTGAATGTGGGATTCATCTGACCACAAAACAGACATTTGCAGTATTAGCTGAGTCTCAAGGCATCCAGTCTCACAAGACTCAGTGGCAGATATCTTCACATCAATACTAAAAGTCAAGTCATATGAATCCCCTCGGCTCCATGTCACATGGGAAGTTTGTGTTGGTTCCTGAGAATGAATCCAGTTTTCCCGAGAGCCTTAACGGTGATGCCCTTCTGGGAAAACCTCTTATTCTAGTACAACTACTTCTTCTGAGACAGAGCCTGACACTGGGGATGCTGAAAGATTTCATTAAGCTATAAAGGGCAATACCTAACCATAGATGTGGGATCGCTTGTCTGCAAAAATGTTTGTCCTCTGAATGGTCAGATAAAACATTGCTCAGTTGTGTTCAGCAGGAGCAGGGTAAAGCCCTTGGCCTCCCTTTGTCCTACAGCTGTTTGATGGCAGTGAGTTCCAGAAGGAGGGAAGCTATGCTCCTTCTTTTCTCTGTCTTGATCCTCTGCATGTCCTTCAATTGTTTTTCCTCACCAATGTTGTGGTTTAACCCCAGCCGGAAGCTAAACGTCACACAGCCACTTGCTCACTCCCCAACAG
>VWZK01002986.1:190127-210116 GCA_013396935.1 Baryphthengus martii | reverse complement strand
CTTTTCCAACTGAAACAATTCTATGATTTTATGAATCAAATGTATTTATATTAAATATTTAGTATAAAGAGTTATTCATAATATAAAAGCATGTAAAAATATATACATCCCAACATATATAAAAATATATCTATATTAAATATAATTATATTGAATACCAGAAATTTGTAGTAGGAACATTATATTAATAGTGGAAAAGCTACCTGCACCCTAGGGTCACAAAGGTATGTCCTTTCTTTCTGTATCTACTTCAGCTGTGCAGGTACACCAAGTATCCTTTTGCCCCACAAAGGAGGAATAAAGGGTGACTTGCAAGTGGTTCAACACAACTTTATGCTACTTTGAAGACACAAAAAAAGACCAGGTACAGTCTAGCCAGAAGGAGTCCATGACAGACTTCCTCAAGAATAAGCGCTCTGGAAAGACCTACAATTCTAAAGAAATCTTACAGCATGCTTGCACAAGGGTACACACACAAATATTCTAAGCAAACTTTTCCTTTATGAATGTCCTCAAAAAAAACATGACATCAGTTTCTGGCACAGCAAGCAACTGGTTGGGTTTTGTCCTATTGGTGTTTCTACCAGTAGCTGAGAGTGCTGAGTAGGGAAAGAAGAACAATTGGAGCAAAGCATGAGGCATAGCTAAAAATCCACAAATGAGAAGTCTGACATAACTACTCAAAAGGCTTGGCCTAAATTCTTCACAAGAAGAACATCAAAGTTTTTTTAAATTCCAAGGCATGAATCTCAGCCTTTTCTTCTAAGTGCAGAGTTCAGGGAAAAAATAATTACAGATGCAGTTGTTGAGTCAACTGAAATACTGTTACAATTTTAAGAAGCCTGAGATATACTCTGAGATTCACTTGCATACACTATGACTGAGATGACCTTAGGCCACTTAGCATGTAACAGTTTATTTACTGTTTGAGAGTACCGAGTGCTGTTTTCAACTACCTAATTAATCTTTCTCAGGCTTTTGTGAGGGGCACACTGAACCATAGGGGCAACGACAGTTTTGAACCCTTCTTAATGTGAAATGTGATTAGTACTGGAGGGAAGATATATACGAACATGCAAGTGTCATTTAATCCAAGACATCTTTCCCGAAGTAAGCACCGCAGGGATGAAGCAGCTTTCCTACAGTATTCTCAGCTCCTAGAAGCCAGTACATTTGGAAAAATTCAGGTTAACACACAATCAAAATTGTAGAAGTTTGAAAGGTAATGTACATGAACCTATTAGGTTACCACTTGGAAAAACTACTTTGGAAAAAAACCTCTATAACCTCAGTAGGATCAGGATCTGCTTTTTATTTTAACATGAACCTTTCCTTTTATTTGCTAGATTTTAGTGCACTATTATCACTGGAGTTGAACGATAAATCTATTAAGATTAACTCATTATTGTGCCTAGTGACCAACTTAAAATAAACCAAAGGAACACTATGAAAGCACATCAAATTTTGTCTCTCTCAATTGGTATTTGAGGACCTTTTATACGGCCATAAAACACACAATTTACCAAAAAGAAAATCTCCAAAGTCACATGCACTAAGTAAATACATCTCTTAGATGGAATTAATGTACAAACAACCTTTTGAAAGCAAGTAATTTTTAAGAGAAGTTTTTAAAAGTGAAATTACTTGAACCACCAAATTTTCATACTGTAGGGATCACATGAAGCCTTATAGCTGCAACTAGACTAAGATCATAAAACAGATCATTAATAATTACATTCACCTCAAAAATGCATCCTATGTCTTGGGGGGGGAATAAATAATCTGAGGGTGAGGGGAACACCATTCTCACATCAGTAAATACAGTAAACTTGAATGTCATCAGATGTATGCGCTGAATGCTGCAGATATTTTACACCCATTAACAAAATAATGATTAAGAAAGTATGTTCTCGACTACAGTTTACCTGGATTCTTCCAATGGATGTTGAACAGTAAGTAGTCGAGGGTGTCGAAGTCTGGTCAGCTGCTGAACACCTCGTTTTAAAGAGTCAATAATCTGATCCTTTTCAAATTTTTGATACTTGTCTATTAGCTTCTTATCAAAGACAAAAACAGCCACTTCCTAGAAATAAGCAACACATTTCACTTGGTATATAACAATGTCAAAACCCAAGCCCATACACAACTACTTGCACATATACACACGTTTTTTGAATCAACGCTACAGTCCCACCAATGCAATAAGCATTTCAATGCATACGTATATCCATATTGTCCTTACTTTGTCCCAGTCATAATCATACCTAAATATCCCGTATGAGCCACAGAACAGAAATCAACTGGATTTTAAGTTGGTAAAAGTATTTACATCAATTATGAACAATTCAAATATTCTGTACATAGACGCATCAATTTGGCATTAAGTATATAAACTGGTGCTTTATTAAATCAGACCCTGTCTCAGTGTTCTGCTCTAAACCAGTATGTTCTACTAAACTAGACATTCAGGAAAAATAATTTACAGCCAAAGAACCTGCTCAGACTATTCACATGATGAAACATTAAGAATTTTTTAATGCTTAAACAGGTGTAGAAACAAGTCCTAGAAATGCAGTAGATGTTAAAACCAACTAGAAAATATAGTTTTTCCAACCAATCTCTGCAAATGGAATGGGAGAAAATTAAGAAAGCTATATGAAACTTTGAAATTACAGAGGTGGATGTGAAATAAAAAATTAGATTATATTACCATCTTGGAAGCCATTAAATAGAAATAAATCAATTGAAGAAAAAAGGAATTAACTTTATCATGAAATAGAGACTTACTTATACTCCTACAACAGCATTATGAATAATAATAAAGGTTAGAAACCAGCAGAAAATAAGATGAAAATAGTTTTCAGCCTAAAGAGGAAGTCTATGCTCTTGTACTGCACATTTTATAACCATTATTATAATTAAAATCTCACAGGAAGTTACATTACCGATCTAAAAAAAAACAAAAAGATCTCTAAAAATAGGCTATATAAAAAAAGGACATTCAGTCCAATACACAAAAAATTGTTTATATTTTTTAGCTGGTATCTGTTTCATTAAGCTATTAGCAGGTGTACATCTGTAACTACCTCAACTAAGTACTTTTCCTGTTTCTATCCATACCAGCTCTCTGTTCCCACTCTTAAGCGTGATGGATCAAACATTAACAGTGACCCAAGGCAGGGAGGAACCAATGACAAGAGATGGAAGACATACACTATACCCACTATTTAAAAAATACATGTTTTCCATTACAAATTGCGAATGTATAGAGCGGTACATAACCACCAACAGAATTTCAAACTAATACAGCACTTTTGCAAGAACTTCTGTTTAATGATGAGTCAAAAGAATCAGAAAGTGAATATTTAAATCAGATATTATGGGACATCAACTATGGCTTGAATATTTTATGACAGCTATAAATAAGTTCCACGTGTGCTTGCTGCAGTCCTGCGTAGTTTGTTTGAAGTTTGACAAAACTTATACATATCCAAAACTACCTCACATATAAGTATGTATATGAAATTGGAGTATTCTAGGCATGAAAATGATTACTAGCACATCAACTTTGTAGATTTAGTTATGTGGAGAGAATAAAAATAATTTTGAGCTGTGTGACAACTTGCTTCAGTACCTTCACTTTTATGTAAAGCGTCCGATACAAGAAGAAAGTATACAGCCATCTCCATCTGCTCACGGACACTAAAATGTTAAATGTGTTCTGATATTAATAATCCAAAATATACTATTCTGAAATTCAATTCCATAACCAATATGGATTTTTATATGCCAAATTCCATATCACCAATATAATTAACCGCCGTAAGTTACCAGACGTTATTGTACAGAAGAATGAAGAGGTAACAGAGTCACGGGCCATAAAACACACTCTCAATGCACAAAAATTACTGAAACCATATAGTACCCTTGGAAACATTTTAAAGTGTTTATAGCTTTATGCTGTATGAACCAAATAACCATATCAAATTTTGCCTGTGAACATAACATCTCTGTTTCTTCTTTTCTGTTTTACAGGAACTGATATTCAAGCCAAAAAAAGGAGGTCTATTGAACTGTAACTGATAGGGATTCCATTTCCTGTAATTACTTTCATGGAAACTTATACTGAGATGAAAGCCTGCAAAAGCTTACATATTCACTACTCCTTTCCACAGAAAATTCACAGGGAGCTTCTACTTTGTTTTTTTTCTATTTCATAGGTTTGATGGAAGAGTAGCTTCCTCCTGCAGATGACTACTTGTTATTTAATTCTGCAGTTGTGTCATAACTCAAACTTCATATTATAAAAACTGATTTAGCATAAAAAGACTGAAATATATTAGAGATATGACTACTCTCCACAAAGAAAGTGAAGAAGTAGAGACAAAACAACCTTTATCTTTAACAACAGAAATTTTGATTCAGTATGCGATAGGAAGTGTACACACCTTGCTCAGCATGTTCCTGTCTCAACACAGCACACTGGTAAGGCTACTACCTGGGTTAGGGAGTATGGACAAGTATTTAGACTGGCCACTCCAGAGATCTGAGTATAAATCGCAGTTCTGTTCACAAATATGAGAGAGAATCTACACCTTCTGTCTCACCTTTCATTTGATTAAGCCAAGGGCTTTACTTCAAAGTGGTGTTAGGTAAAGTTTAGTGATGACATCAAGACAGCTGTATGTTATGGTATGTACTATGTAAATATTCGTCAGGATGAAGGCCTTCAACAAAACATCTGTTGTCACTGCCAAGAATCTAGAATTTTTAACATGATCACTGAAAAGATTGGTGTTTAAAGTCTACAAGGCCTTTGCCAAGGAATTAAATAATCCCCTGTGCAAGCAGGAGTAAGCACTGTGCGCATGCAAGACATAGGACATGGTTTAACCTGGCTATCATCACATTAACTCACATAAAACACTTTTAGACAACTGAACAAGAAAATATAAATCAGTTCTTTTTGATTGTGCTTTCAGAGGAATCCTGTTGCCCATTGACCCAAAGACCTGGTATTCACTAATATGAAGGGTTTTTTATCCTTGTAACTTTAATCATCAAATGCCTTTTCCTAGCTTCTTTGGGCAGTTTTCCTTTGTACTGGGTGTGGCTGAGATGGACTTGACTTTCTCCACAGCATCCCATATGGTGGTGTGGTTTAGATTTGTGCCTATAACAATGTTGATAACTAATGCTTTGGCTATTGCTGAATCGTCCTTGCACAGGGCCAAGGCTTTCCCTTTTTTCTGCTCTGCTCAGGAGACTGAGATGGGACATGGCCAGGACAGCCAACCTGAAGTGGCCAAAAGGCTATTCCATATCATACAACATCAAACTCAGTAATAAACACTTAGAAGAACAAGAAGGGGTTTCTGGCTTCCTAAGTGGTTATTTAGACACCAATTTGAAGCGCTGGTCTGCCTGTGAGATGTGGTGAGCAATTTCTTTTGTTTTGCTTGTTTCCTCCGCTTCCTTCACCTATTAAACTGTCTGGATCTTGATCTCCGAGTTTTCTTGCTCTTCTCCCTATTTTCTGCCCCCATCTTGTTGGGTGTGGGGAAGTGAGTGAGTAGCTGTGTGGGTGCTTGGTTGCTGGTAAGGGTCAACCCACCAGACCCTACAAGTCCATTTGCAATCCTGCATGCCTCATGAAGCAAAAACCAGTTTGAAATGCACATTGACAGTTTAAAATGTGTGTCCTTATTTATGTATGTTAACACCTTATAAACCAAAAAGAAAGCAAAAATCCTCCTCCTATCTTAGAAAATGCAACTGCTAAAGAATAAAGGGGATGGAGGGGGGCAGGGGTGTGGAAGAGAGAGAAATAATTCTCCCTAACCAGAAAGAGGCAACCAGGTAACCAAGGCACATCATGCCCCCAGGAGGAAGGCAAAATCACACCGGATTTGTATGTTGAAAGAGATGCAAACAAAACTAGAACATATTTCTAAATTAAAGACTCTAAAATCTGTGGAAAAAAAATAATAATGGAATAGCAATGCCTCTTCCTATTCATCTCAATACATGTTGAGAAAGCACATCAACAATACCTGTAAACCATTCAAGCACTATAGTGAGGAATGCTACAGAAACTCGAATTCTTCTATTTTCAACGACATTTTGAACAGTGTGGAGTAATAATGCCAGAGACTAAGCACAGAACAAGGAAAAAAAAAATCTCCACAAAATATTTAATAACTACAGTTCACAGTTCTATCCTGTGAACTGAACGATGTAGTGTTCTTGTGGAAAAAAACCAAACGTGATCATGTTATGATCATGAACGTAAGAGCAAAAGAAATTTTAAGGCAGCATTCAGAATGCTAGATTTTAGAAACTTTATTTTTGCTTTCCCTTTCATTTTTGTTCTGTTTTACCCATGTGCACGCACACATTTTTTTCTTGAATAATCAAATGTAAGTCAATATGCAAACACATGATGTTTTACCAAAACCTCCCATTGTGCAAAGCAAAATATTCTCTGAACTAAAATACTGGAAAGCATTCCAGTATTACTCTGGTATTTTGCCAGAAAGATTTTCCTCCAGCTTCTGATGAGTTTATTTTCAGAAGCTTGCCAATGTTTTTTTATAACCCTTCTCCCCATCAGTTTGTTTCAGTCATAAGGTATATAATACCACTACTTCAGTTTTAAAACAAATTAGCCTTTAAAGTTTGAATAGTAGGAAGCTGCCATTTCAAAGCTACTGTATGCATAGCCAAAACAACTGAAAGCTGACTTACCTACCATCAATGTATTAGCACTACCATAATAAGAGTTAGACACAACTACAGTAGTCTTGAAGTGCAAACCATTATCTCCTTAATTCTGCTAGTTTTCACAACTGAGCAAGTTGAACAAGTGACCTTACCCTCTATTTCTTTATGATTGCACTTTCTAAGCAGAAGAAAGGAAAACTGCAGTATTATGTCAGAAAAAAATATAAGTGCATAAAGACTATGTTAGCAAATCCAAGATGAGCAGAAATACTCTAAAATTAGCAACATAGTACTTCACGTATACATGTACAACCAAAGAGACTCGTAAATCTTTCAAACAAACAGCAGCAAATCAGCTTTCAAATAGCACCACAGAAACATATGGACACAGCTAAGTAATTTCCTCTTGTTCCTTTAGGTTGTTATTCAGTCACCCACAATCAAGTGTAAGCATTCACAAAACCAAGAAAACTAGCAAGGTAGGAAGCAGGTGGAGCTCTGAAAAGAGGCATGAAATCATACATATCTACTGCCACCAGAGACTGAATATTTGTGACTGTTCACTGACTTCAAATAGGAACCAAGTTAATCCATATTTGAAATCTTAATTTCAACTGACCAACTTCTGTAAGACTGCTGACTTCCATTTGTCCCAAGACCAAAGACTTCTGATCATCTCTACGGCTATAATGCTAAAACTCCAAATTTAGCTATTTTATCTGGCTACAATGACTTACATTTTTACCTATGTTGTTGTAAAGTGACAACAGCACAGACAATTAAGCCCTTATATCCTGCCTGTCTGATTACAATACATATTTACTCTAAAAGAGGTAGCCACATATACACGCTTGCAATACAGCAAATACGTGCGTCACTTCACAAGAGTCACCAATACCACTTGGAAAACGACATCCTCCCACTTCTATATTGCCCAGCCAATACCAAAAGGTACATGCAAAAAAAAATAAAAAATAATGTTAAAGAACAGATGTATTGCAATGCAACACAACGTAAACTGTTTGTATTGCTGCATATTTTGCAATGGCAAACCGCATGTTGACATGATGTTACCTAACTGGTAATATTAATAATTAAAGGGAATTGCATGTCAAACCACCAGCCACCTAAAATTCCCTGCAGTACAACTGCTGCTGTATTTTTAATGACTAATGATTGTATACAAATGTACAGATGTTAATCAATCAGGGTTTGCAGAGATGCTGAAGGATCACCTGCGGTAATATCTGAAGTAAAACTCTGCAAGACTGGTGGTCAGAACACTACTCATTCAGAGCTTGAAACACATGATCGACAACAATCAAGTTACATACACTGTCAATTAGGCAGTGAAAGAAACTTGCTACAACTGTCCAGATCTTAAAGCTACACCTGCTACAGGGCAAACGCTTACTGGGCACAGAAATTGTATAAAACTTATCAAAACTTCCCTACTTTCTATGTTACCACCACTTTGTATAGTTGAATAAGACAAAAAAAAAACAAACAAACAACTGGTACATTGATAAATTGAATGTATAGTTTGGCAAAAGCCAGACAAATGCTTGAGAATATGACAAAAGTACGCACTTAACATTACTCAGATTCTGTCACAATAGGACCACGCATTCTACGCAGATTATTCTGCGTAGTGTATTTCTTCTCTATTTGCTATAGCCTGTTTTCCTACTACCTAACAGATGCTTTCCAAAGTTACTCCTTCAGGTCCTTTTTTGATATATCTGTAGCAAGCTGATTCAGAGTATAATTTACTTTGTATCACTTCAACATCAAGTTTAGCTGAAGGCCATAATTTATTACTTCTATTCACTCACTGTAAATTTTATCTTCCCTCCAAGTTTGAAAAAAGTACAAAATCACTTTCTATAGTAACACCTCTTAAATCCTATTTCTAGCAAACCTTCTTCCAAAGTCACTTTCCTTTACACATGTGACTTCAAGTGAATCGGAATTTATACACCAGCGCTCTAAATCCTAACACTTTAAGGAAACTGAAAGGGAGCAATACGGATGTGAAAGCAGCACTGGGAAGGCACAACTCATTTCCTCCACAACCTTCTCCTCTATCCTGTGCCTTCCTGTTAGTGCATCTCATGACTTAATATTTCTAAACCTTCAACTTCCGTATGGCACCTGAGCAAGAAACTAGAATCTCTTTTGCTGAGAACAAATGATGGCATACTTCATGATTATTTTAAACTGTAAAAAGCCAGGCCTGCTGCCAAAACAAAAGTAAAACACGGTAAAACAAATTGGGGAACTGATCCGTGTTAAAACAAACTTCTTCCTTCTTGTCAGATCACACTTAACTCAGATTAGTTCTTGAGCTTGGTCTTGAATTGTATGCTATCTATGCATGCTGAGCCACTTCCTTCTCCAGCAGTGAAGGCTTAAAGCAACTGCCACCCATGTAGCTGAGAATGTTATATTTAAATAATGTTGAGTTCTTCCTTTCATTTTAGTTATAGTACTACCCTTAGCATTAGCCTGCCCAGTTGGATTTTGTTTTTAAGTGCCACTTACCGACTGCTCCCTACCAGTCATTTATCTAATGCTTTATAAACATAGGTCTTTACTTGACAACCCACCTGTTTTGTTGATTTTTTAGTTCCATTAAATATCTTCCAAGCAAGACCATTACCGCCACTGGCAATATGTCGGCCAACATCAAACTCCCTGGTAACAGGATTTCCCATGACTGCACTGGTGACATCAGCCGTCACCTTTGTAACGGTGCTCTTCAATTTATTCAGCATGGACTCCATTGTCTCAACTGTTCACCAATGTATTATCCTACAAAGACAAGAAAAAAAATAAAAGCTTCACAGTTCTCTCATAATTTTTGTTAATGTAAGATACATGTTGAAAATCAGAACGTCTAGCCAGGGATCCAACAGAATACAGGGGTAACCCACAAAACCAGTACTGAAATAGAGCTTCTAGGGCTTTGTCACACTGCGTGCACATATCTGTATGTACACGCATAGGGATTATATGTCATTGCTTCGACTCCTCCTCAGAAACTTCTGAATCTCTTGAACATTCTTCATTAAACGTAACGAAGCAACTAAGGATGAGGAATTCAACCATTTCTTGAAAACAGGTAATTAAATAAAGCACAGAATCTATAAACTCTTCCCATGAAGGGAAAGGTTTGTATATCAGTATCAATCAACAAAGAGAACTAAACCCAAAGGAAACCAGGCTCCTTCAATTCCAGTGCTCACGGAAGTACACATTTTCTGAAGTGAAGGATTGCTTAAGAGCCCAGACTGGCAAAAGAACAGATGTGGATTATACAGAAGACAAGTGAAAAATGCGTTCTTTCCTACTCAAAATACAAGGTCAAAATTCAGTATTTTATTGTTATCACATTGCTGATATTACTATTTGTATGATCTAATTATTAATGATTTTAAGTATTAATCAGTTGCTGCAGGGATGTAAACAAGAAACCACCTTTTCATACTTTATTTCAACAAAGTGTACAGGAAAGGTTTTTTACATCACCTTGCAAATTTAACAACTAAAAGACTGTGGCAGCTTACAATTTTGTTCATCTTTCCCTGTACTGTGTACTTCCCAGCTGTCACAATCAGTTCCAAAAAATCTGACTTGGTTACTCTGACAGGTAGAAGTTCTGAAGTCTATGTCCCATTTATACAACTGTCCCTCAAATAATGGATGCACAAGACAGAATGAATACAGTGAAAAAAGGGACAGACATTCATCTTCCACACCAGTGCAAACAAAGACAAAGAGAGATTGCAAGAAGAAATTATTTCCTGAAATCAGTATCATGTGGCATATTCAAAACATTGAACAATATTTCTTGATTCTTTCAAATAAGTTGTGAAGAGTACTATTACAAATAATAGTAAAATAAACCTAAGATAGCACATCAGCAAATATACCGAAATCTGTGAAATATTATTTTCAATTACGGCTTTGTCATACACACAATACATTGACAAATAATCTGTGTAAAACTACTTTGAAAAACAGAGAATGTCATTCCTATTCAAATGGAAGAGACAAGATTCTGTTGTGATAGAAAAGATGTTTGCCAAGTTATGGTAACAAGAACAAAAGAAGCAAAAGGCACTACCAAATAACCCAGCGAGCACTAGGATTATTCAGCCCCAATGTCCCTCAAATCAGATACAAGGTGCTGATTTGCACAAACTAAAGCTCTTCCCACTGTATTATACACATTTTCAAGGCAACGCTCTGGGCTGCATATATTATCTGGTCTCAACATACACATTTATGCCACAAGACACAGATGGAGTTTGTTTCCAGATTGCAGCTCCTTACCCTCACAAAACCTGTAGCAACTTACTTTTGACACCTATACAACTCAATCAAACTTGACTGAAATCAAAACCACTAAAGTTATTTGGACATGAACACTTTCTGCCCCTGGCACTACAGATCTGATTCCATCTGAACTCAGGGCGAATAATCTGATTAGTACCAAATTAGAAAGAAAGACTTGTTTTCTAAAAGAGATAATAAACATACTAAACAGAACTTCTCAAAAAGTTATGCGAGTTACTGAACGACTTGCTCCAGTGCAGATGTGTGTATCAGTATTAACCTAGTCCTACCCAAACTCCAGCACAGTGCTGGATGCAACAGAGCTGTGCTGCTCTATCTCCGCTACTGTTGCAGTTACATCCCACCTTCAGCGTTCTTCCATAGTGAGATGTATAAACACACCAATGCTGGGGCTCCAATTTCCATGACAGCTGAGTGACACAACTTTGTGCCACCAAATGAAGAACAAGGATAGGAGCTTTGTGAAAATATATTATATATAAAAAAAAAAGAAAGGCATTCAGCTGCATAGATCTCAGTCTTGCAAACACTTAAATTTAAAATCAGAAATAGTAGATTTGGCTACAATGGCACTACTCAGGAGCAGAACCAGGTATGACTACAAGCACATTCAAGGTGGAGTTGGTCTTAATTATGGGGACTGTTATTTTTAGATATGGGAAGCTGAACACAGTGGGATAATATTAAAAATAATGATGTAATTGAGGAGTTGAGATGTATTTGTTTTGTCGAGAACACAGCTGGAAATAAATTATGGAAATACAGAATTCCTTTATTAAATAATTTTATTACAGTATGTGACATTTTCTTACAATATATTAATTTTGCTTTATAAATTGTGCTATGGAAAAATGCATGCAATTCCTAACCGTGTAGTCTACGACCAAACAGCTATCAGACACTGGCTAATATCCCTGTATAAAGGAACTTTTCATTAACCTGATCAATAGTTAGAAACAAAGATCGTGGAATATTCTAAATAAGAGCTTTAAGTATTTCCAGCTCTCAAGAGATTTTATTCTGCAGCTATTCCATGGGGCAAACTCTATATGCTGAAGGACTATAAAATCAATCCTAATTAGTTTAAGATAACCACAAATCTAATTTAGTTGGTTTTACATCTTGTGGGTTTTTACATTGTTTCATTTACTCACAGCCATCAAAGCTTCTCCAGTTCAATGCAACACAATCCTTTGTTAGAACTCTCAAAACTGAAGAGACGTTTTGCAGAATTAATTGCGGAGATATCATGAAGAAAATGCATGTGCACACACGTTCAAATTCCTTTGCAGAAATACGAAAGGGAGCTTCTACATACAGGTGATGGGAAAATGGTGTAGTATTGATTAAATCAGAAGTGCCCTCTGCTGTGAGTGACTGACTAACTGCAGTGAGAAGCCCAGAAAAGCCACTAAGTGAGAATGTCAACAGCATTCCAGTGTCTTAAGTATTACGATTTAAAAATCATGCCTGGTAGGTCCTGTCCAGCTTGTTCCTCTCCCGCTTGACAGTATGCAAATTACTGTTTGATTTAGCTACTGAGTAATGAGTACAGAGAAACTTACTTCTCAATAAGCAGCCTGAATTGTAATTTTATATGCATTGTAACACTGTAAATTTGCAGAAATCCTCATGTCAACATTTGGACTGTAATCTCAAATGGCGTATTTTGCTTTATAAAAACAACTGTTATTACCAACTTCAGTAAAAATTCAATATATGTCAACAGGAACAATGCACCTAGAAAATCCATGACCAAAAAAATGTATCTATTTTGGGTACTATCTATAATACCACAAATCACGATGATTTAATGACACCTGAAATACGCAGCTTTAGTTCTCAACTGTATGAAAATTGGTTTGTTCAGTTCTCTCAAGACTGAAGTACTATTTACAGAAAAATGAACAACCACAGAATAATTAAAAACTCAGCCACCCAAAATGAAACTTTCATTTCAAGTTAAAAGGTAATAAATAAGAAAAGTACAAGATCCTAGGAGCAACAGTGTCCAGACAAGCAAAAAAAGGACATGCAATAACTGCGAAAGAACTTCGATTTTTTCTTGTTTGGATTTCATGGGTAATATTAATACTACTGATACTAAAATCATGAAGCCTGGAACTAATGCTAAAAAGAAATGTGGATGGTCAGTGTATTGTTTTCACGAATTGCCCTCACAACTGATAATGTCTTCATGCTGATGTACATCAGCAACAGCACATCAGCACAACGACAACCTAATCCTTGGCAAGGTAGTAAGTAACAGCCAACACAGCAATAAGAAACGAAACAAAACATTGAAAATGTTGAAATAAAGATATATCCAAGCCAAAGATTCCTCACCACTCCTTAATTCTCTCACTCATGTGAAATATCTGCATAGTTTAAAACTACTAATTCTCCTTGAAATAATTCATAGCTTCATGGACGTATGGATATGGATGTATCACCCACTCTGACAGTATTCTGACCAGTAGCAAGCTGGTACGCCCCTGTATGAACCGAGGCAGCAGGCATGTGTATGGGTACTTCATGCCACTCAACCCAAAGTGCCATCCTATCCATCTGATCCTGATGAATTCACAGAATAGGTGTTAGAACAATACAGCTCCATCAAACAAAAGAAAAAATAAAATCCAAGCACAACCAACCTTTCACATTTGCTACAAAAACAATAGGAGGATGGAATGCAACGATGCCCTGGGGACGGTGTAGCTGTCCTCAGAGCAAGTCACCTTCATGATTCTTATTCAGTATTTCGGTAGTGAGCTGCAACTAAAACCCTACCAAAAACTCGCGGAGCGAGATCCACGCACGGGGATCGGTTTGTCACCTGCTGACAGGCGAAATCAAACCTATCTACATGCTGCACAACCCCCTGGATTGACTCCACCGGGCCAGTCCTCCCGGACAAAGTATTTATTTAGTGTTATTTACAGCGAGACTGGACTCGCACCGCTCCGCCACCGGCGGCGCGCAGCGAATAAATCCCTCCTTCCCGCTGCCCCAGGGACCGCTGACAGCCCTCAGCGCTCCGCGGGGCAGCCGGCAGGGAGCCGCCTGGGGCGGGCGGTGGCTGCCCTCAGAGGTGAGCGGCGGCGGAGCGGCGTTTGCTGGCAGGTGATCTGCGTTTCGCCAGCTCAACGGTCCCCGCCAGGCCCTGCTCACGGCGGCGACCTTCCCCTCTAGCCCTCAGCTNGGGCGGGAAGGCGCTGATGCGGGGGTCAACAGCTGTGCGGCGGAGAGAGGAGCTTCCTTCGGCTCCTCTGGAGCTACCCCCAGAAGTCGCGGTTAAGGGCGGCCGCCGCTGCTCGGGCTGGACGCGGAGCCGTGTCCGAGTGTTCGGAGCGAAGGCCGGGGGGCGGGGTCAGACGGGTTTAATGTATTGCTAATGTCGGTTTGTCGACTGTTGAGCTGAGAGCGGTATGTGGAGGAGAACCTGGAGAGTGAACAACCTCTCCTCTGAGTGAGGCTGAGAGAGGTGGGACTGCTCCACCTGGAGAAGAGAAGGTTTGGGGCTTCTCATCAGTGTCTACAAGCACCTGAAGGGAGAGTACAGAGAACGGAGCGAGGNAGCTGAGAGCGGTATGTGGAGGAGAACCTGAAGGGAGAGTACAGAGAACGGAGAGAGACTCTTATCAGTGGTGCCCAAAGAAGTTGTGGACGCTCCATCTTTGGAGATACTCAAAAGCAGTCTGGGGACGATCCTGAGTGACCAGTTCTGGGTGGCCCTGCTTGAGCAGGAGTGAGTGGTTGGCCCATAAGGGCCCCAGAAGCTCCTGCAAGCCCCAGCCATTCTGTGATTCTGTAATGAATCGATGTATACGTGTCCATACACACAATATGTATGGTAACAACAAATAAGCTGTCCTCACCGGTTTTTAGCACCTTTTTGTTCTCTTCTGTTGACTCAACCCTACTGAGCGTGAGTCAAACTTACCAGAAGGACTGATGCATGAAGTATTGTCCTTGTAAATTTAAGCTAATTTCTGGTGAATTTTTAAGTATATATATCTCAAACAATAATTTTGTAGAGTAAAATATTTTTGGTGAAACATGAAAGTAAAGCTTTATAAACATCTCATATAAATATTTTGCAGATGGTGGTGGCCCTTTTCAAGCCACTCAGCTGTGGAATAGCATTATTCATGCTCTTCACAGTCAGCTGGAAATCAAAAGGCACAGACAACATCTGAAAACATACAAAAACTGTTTCACCGGTTCAAATGCTGTTGATGTGGTACTGAGCCATCTTATGCAAAGCATGTACCTAAGCTGCAATGATATTTCTCGGCTGAAGGGAGTCCGTGTATGTCAAGCGTTGATGGATCACAAGGTGTTTGAGCCAGTTGGAGCAAAGCTTTACTTATTTAAGAATGAGAAAGAAACTGAATTTGAGGACACAAACACTAGTCTCTACAGATTTGTAAATAGCAGTCTTACTCCTCTTCTTCTGAGAAAGAATAAAGACAATGAGAGCTTGTCTCCTGAGCAAATCTACAAACAGAAGACAAAAAGACGTTCAAAGTGAGTTGCTCTCAGCTATTCTGTTGGTTTTATTGTTATTTTTTCTTTTTTTTAAGGTAAAGTGGTTTAGCTGAAGATCAAGTTACGTTGGTCTAACCCAAGTTATATTGGTCTAACCCAGGTATTCCCAAAATTATGTGCCAATTTTGAGAAATGTCATGCTTAAATCACAAGATGCTACCTAATATTTCTTGGTAATGTTGAAATACTTTGATCTGCCCTTTGTTATTTAGAGTCTGGCACAGTAGCAAAAGCCTATGAATCATTTTGTTTTGCAATCAATTGTTCTGAAATCTGAGAATTAGCCTGAATTTGCTAGAAGTTGGTAAAATAAATGGAACTATAAACGGTATTTGAAATCAATATCCTTGCCCTTTCCACAGAGCAGATGTGAATGATTGGTTTTCTAGCAGCAGGCTAGACCTCAGATACAGTGAAGCCCTGAAGTTCTGATTTAACAGCAGTTTAGGAAGTGACAGAAAAATAAATGTGTGGTGATCATATTTGTTATACATCTATTTTTTTTTTCCTCCTAAGCAGAACGAAGTGTGAAACCACACTTTCAAACCCCTTAGCATTAGAAGCAGCTGATAAAAAGAGGGTAGAAGAGCTTCTTCAATCAATAAATGTTCACACATCTTTACCTCCAAAGATCATGGTTAATGAACCAACTCATCTGCTTTCAAAAAGAGGCGAGGACTGAACTTTTCTTTTTAAAACTTGATTCTTCTTTACTGTATCTACTTGGAGTGAGTACCTCATTTCTGTTAAACACTGCCCCTCAGAGTGCTGAAGTTAATATGTCACTAATGACAAAATAGCTCAATGAGTGCTAAATGGGTAAATGCTCATAGTAAGTACGCTAAAGGAAACAAAACAGGATTAAGTTTTTTGTAGGATGGTGCCATTTTTGCTGTGCAAATACCATTTAAGAAGGAAATAGGTTTTAAGATTAAGTACATCTGTATTATATGATTACTTTGTTATTCACTTGTATTTTCTTGTATATATTACTGATTGGAGTAGGTTATAAGCAATTCTGATATCAGGGGTGGGGAGAAGTGATCGTTATAGCCTTCTTTCTTAGTTTTCCTATTTTGATCCCTTCTTCCCCAACAGGGAATCTTAATGCTATGCTATTACCTTGTTTTCTTTGAACACTTAAAACATTCTTGAGTGAGTAAAAACAAAGGTTAGTGTTTTGCATAAGATTTCATTTCTGAGGGTGGTTTGGGTTTTTTTGTTTTGTTATATCAGTAATAGAAGATGTCTGGAGACAGCAAACTCTGCTACGACTGCTGCAGTTAATTGATGTTCCACTTCTAGAAGATATCTTGATGTCTTCAGTGAAGACAAAACCAGACTGTTTTGGCAAAGAAGAAGACCTGGTTATCTCAAATACTTTTCTGGACAGAGAGGTTACATGTAGCTTAAACTTGCCTGAGTAAGTTATACATCTACGAAATGGATTTGTTAGTAAAATGTTTTATTTTACTCTTGATCAAAGATTTGTGTTAGGTAAACAAAATAGACATTGTTATACTTGTAGAGAGGGGAGACGTTATACTCTTCTTGTGTTGACTTCTTTTCAGAAGTCGTAGGGGAATTCACAAAAAGGATGTAAAAAAAAAAAAAGAGGATTTTAGTTATACACTAAAACTTTAACCTCAGATGTTGAAAACAGCCTTTCTTTCTAGACCAGACACTTCAGTTTTAGGTCTTCATAATAGAAATTAGAATTTGAAAAAAAAGAATATTCTGAGACTTTTTGTTTATTTGTCACAGCTCCTGATGGTGGTGCTGTGAAGATACAAAGTCAATAAGGCATCTGTTAGGAACAGAGGAGAGGCTAAACTGTAGCACTGAAGAATGCTTATATCATAAGAACATAAAAGTGAAAGTGGCTGCATGTCATCAATGCTCTTTTCCTTAAATGTTCTCTTATTTTTGTAACGTTCCTGTTGATTGCATTTGGGCTGATCTCTGTCTTAGTGTGTAATTTCAATTAATACACAGGAGGAAACATGCCTAGATGTATGTCTTAGTAATGCTTTTACAAATCTGTTTGTGAGATCAATCTGTGTCCCTAAAGAGACTCTTTTTTGTAGTTTTAATGAAGTCTTGCTTTAGGGAGAGAAGACTAATATTTTTGGATATGTAGAGTTTTATATAAGCTAATGAAACTCCTCCAAATTAGATTTATTGCTGGAAAGCACCTTAACTCCATTCCTCCCTCCCAGAATGGCTTAATGAACACTGTTTCTTTTGAGTTTTATACTTCTTTTGTACTTGATTCTTGGGTGATTGGTGGGTTTATGTCTCTTAACGTATCTCATACATGGTTCTTCCTCTGTTATGCTAAGTGTCTCTAACGCTTGGGTCTTTGCTAATATCTCAAGTGTTAAGAAAATTAAATGCTTGCTTCATTACTTTATTCTAAAATTACTGAAGTGAGGGGCTGGAGTAGCATCTTTGTAAACAGTATATTATTTAGGTCTGGCTTATGGTATGCCTGAGAAATGGAAAATTCCGGGTATGAAGAATAGCCACCAGTATTACAAGTATTTATAGTATTAATTGCCCCCAATGTGAAGGCAGGGGAGGAGACAATTTATATCTCAAATTTTCTGTGTTCAGTTTTCAAATAGTGTGATGTTATGCTTGAAATAATCAAATACCTGCTCTCCATGTAAGTAATTAAACTGTAATCAAATCCTGCTTGCAGTAACTGCACTGCTCATGGGATCATAACTAAAAGGAGGTCATGATCCTATTTCTGCTTCACTGAATTACCCCATTTATGCATCCAAGAGTTATATAATCCTTGCTGCCCACAGCAGTTCTAATAAAAGTTTGTTTATCTAGCTGTCCAGCAGCAAGTTCAAAATCTTTGTTTTTACTCTCCATGATGAAAAATAAGAATCTGTGGATCTTAAATAATATTTGCACCTTCTCATGAGTTATTGTTTTGGTTCAAATTATTTTATAACCAGAGAATCACATAAAAGTAATTCTCCTTCTTCCCCCTACAGATCTATAATTTTAAATTTCTGTACAAAATGGTTGAGTTAGTGACTATTTCCTGTGACTTTCCAGCCTCTTTGAACCATGAGTCGTCTACCTGAATTTTAGGTTCTCCTTACATTTTTTCTTTCCCCAGTTAAGTCAAGCAGGCTAGAAATGTTTAAGAAAACTCACGCCTTAATAGCAGATCATCTAATATACTGCTTCCACAGTCTTATGGGATTTAAACTTTTTTTTTTTTTTTTCCCTCCCCCCTCTAATGGTCTTGCTTCTCTCCTGTAAAGATCCAGTCCCTTTTCACCCTGGTTAGCCCTGGTGAGTTTTCACTGTGTGCGTTAGAGTAACAGCGGAGTGGTGTCTGGTTTTAAATACTAGCTGAATCAAGCAAATGTCCTGGGGTCAGCAACAGTCTGACATGATGGCAGCTTCTTTTAATCTGGGTATACCTTGGGTGTATTGTCTGTAGCATAGAAAAAGTATGACAGTTGCTTATTTTGAGCAGCTCGTTGACCTGTTAGTGAAATAAGTTACATTAACTGTGTAATAAGCAACAAGCTTCATGCTGTGGTTCCAATAAATGAGCACACCTGCATGGTTATTTCTGTCTAATTTTCTTTATTGGAGCATTTTAAACTAAGCACTAAAACTAACTTTTCCTTCTACAGGCCTGACAAATGGCTTTATGCTGCAATTGACTGCTTGGAGTATTTCCCAGATCAATTCATAGTGATGGTTAGTCAGCAGTTACCTCAAAGCACTAACGAGTCCAGCAGCCTGAATACATACAAGAAGATTCTTTTTGATGTTATAGTAAAGTATTATAGTCAAAAGAAGGACTCCCTTCTTGCCGCTCAGGATCTTGATATTCATTCAGGAATTATAGAACTTATAGGTAAGAGCAACCTGGAACAAAAACTACAAGTGAAAGCTGTATAAGGGATGGGATGTAACTCACTAATTGTGACTTGACTGAATCATAACACCATTTGCAATGCTATTGTGGACGCACTTTAATTTATAGGTTGGAAGGGAATGCTCGAGGTAGCTAGTCAGAACCTCTGCTCAAGGCAAGGACAAATGCTAAAGTTGCTTAAGGCCTCGTCAAGCTGAATTTTGAAGAACTACCGGAATAGACATTTACCAATGTCCTGTGGGTAACCTGTTTTCAATATATAACTACTCTCATTATGAATACTTCTGCTAACCAGAATTTCACATATTACTGCTTGTGACTAATAGCATAATATTATTGCTATAAAGTTTTCTTTTTAAGGTTTTGTAAGTTATGGACATAGGAATTTTTTTTTAGTAGTAGAAGTTTTTTAGAAAGTTAAAAGGGACCGTTGAAAT
>VWZK01002986.1:169809-189990 GCA_013396935.1 Baryphthengus martii | reverse complement strand
TCCAGAGGTTCCTTCCAACCTCAACCATTTTGTGATTCTGTAATCAGTTTAAATACTTTATTCTGCCTTTATTCCTATGAAATGACAACAACAAAACAGACCAACCCTTCCTACATATGCTCACATGTAAACCAGAAGGGATTAATTTAAATATAAGTTTAAGATGAATCCTTCCCTTAATAAACTCTGTTACTTTTTCGGTTCCCTAGAGTTTTTGGAGTGTTATCAAAAGGTTACAGTTCTCTAAAAACTGAAAACGTTTACTGGCATGGGAGCACTGTTGGCCTGTGTAAAATTTGGAGTGGAGTGGTGGCTCCTGTGGCCAAAACCTCAGGAAAATACGAAAGGCAATATTTTTATTGGTAGTATTTTGCTAAGGAAAAAAAAAAATCAGATGTTAATACAAGTCATGGAAGAGAAACTATGGCAGAATTACATAACCCATCCACAAGAAAAAGAATGCTAGTTTGAAATATCTGACTTAGCTACTAGCTGCTGCTGCTGCTAAGTGTTCACTTAAATTAAAGATGTTATATTTCATATATGCATTTTAAACACAAAACTGATATAAACCAATATTACAGGATTTCACTAAATTAAAGAATCAAATCAGCCAAATCGGTAAGCAAGGGAAATGACAGTGTCATAATTCTGCTGAGTTATTGTAATGCTTTAGTTGCCTGTTTAGTTGCCTATTTTTCTTGTTAAGTATTTGCTTGAGCTAAGCGGTATGACCTGTGAATGTCCTGGGCTTATTCTGCTTTCTTGTTCTTGCTCTAACTTTGTCATCGTTCCTACTCGAGTAAAACTGTCTCACAAGCAATTTCTAATACTTTATTTTTGGTGAAGTGGTAATTATAATTTTATCATTAGGAAATGATTGTCTATTTGAATATATTGGTCTGTGTTCTTGGGTCCTCAGTTGTGTTCTAATCCATACTAGAACACCGTTAGGAGATTATGCTTAACTGTTTTACAACCATTTTTTCCTCTCAGTGCTACAGAATTGATTATGGTCATCAGTGCATAACAACTTGGATTCTAATAATATTTTTAAAGTACAAGCCAGTGCTGTTAATCTTACTTTGATAAAGTAGTGTAGTTCTGACTCTAGAGAGAGAGCTCAAACTATAAACATCTACACATTTAAAACATTTGCAAAAATTAATTTGAGAAGTGCTGCAGTTAGCTAAAGTATGACTTTGTTTTGTTATCCATGTGTATATATATATGGTTACAACTGTGTTTTCCTCAGTTAAACCAGTTTGATTTTAAGATGGCTGATAATTCTGATCTATTGTGAAGGTAAACACACTGCTGTGCTTGTTGCCTTTAAAATAGAGATCTAGAGTACTTATGATACAGACAAATATAGTTGGTCAAACTATGTGGCTTATTGAACCTTTTTACATTGGAACTTTTCTCTGTTTTTTTCCGCTACAGTTTTTTGCAGTAACTAAGTAAAGCTTTAATCACAGATCAGAAAAAATCTCTTAACTTTTCTCTAGAAATGATTTAACTTCCTATCTTCAGATCTACATTTTTACCTGTGTTGATCTTGTCCTTTGGCAGGGCTCTCTCCTACTTTTTTGTTTGCCCTCCTTTTGAGAAAGGGTCACTAACTTGCTCTTTTTGTGTTCTTTTTAAACAAAGGTGATTTCAAATGGCCTATGATACACCCCTGAAAGTCTTGGATTGTTTTTGTAAAATATAACCTCTGTCCCAATAATAGGACAGAGGCCAGAAAATCATACATCGGTTCTATTCGTATGTCTGCCCTTGTCTTGCTTTTACCTTAAGAAAGTTACTTGGCTTTTTGATAGTTCTTCACTTTCCAAGTAAAGATAACTGGAATTATTATACAAAGGGGGTTTTATAGGAGATTATTTCCACATAAGATTTCTTTGAGAAACTTATCTCCTGATGGAAAAAAAACAAACCAAAACAACAAAACCCACAAAAAACTCAAACACCACCTCAAAGAAAGTTTGAATTGTTCAGCTTTAATTACTTTGAGATGAATTCTGAAGTATAATACAAATACCTGTAAATATAAACAGCACAAACATAATTTCAGTGTTTGCACATTGTATGCAGAACATATTAATGTCCTGTATGTATTGTCCAAGTAAATCTATTCCCTGACTAGCTATGGGACAAAGGTTTTAAGCTTATGTTGGTTAAATAGTGTATTGAGTCCTATCAAAAGGTTTAAGGAGTCACTGACATAACCTGCTTTGTTTGGAGGGAAAAATCCCTCAAAATGGGATTAGTATTGGAATTTAAATATGTATTGTTGACTCTGAAAGCAAAGAATTGCACCGGATACACTGTTTTACACCATTGCAGAAAAAGGAAAAACCCATCAAGCTCTAGAGGCATCACAACTTTATTTAAAATTACTAGCACCGAATATCCGAGAAGAACTGCATAGACTCCTGACATTCATAGCCATTGCTTCTGAATCTGAGGGCTACAAGTTACAGAAACAAGTAAGTATCTGCTATGTTTAGTTGGGAAATAGCACTTTCCTATAGTAAAGCTGGCATGTTTATTTTCTAGAGTTAGAAGCATTCCATTTACTGTCTTCCAATGTGATTTGTTTTAGAACAAATATCAACATGTTCTTCCCACTGATAGCATCGTGTTATACTTAGTCTTTGCTGACACACTGCAAGTAAATCTAATGCCAAATCTGGGTCTTTCCTTTTTCTAGTTTGATAACAGATTGGTGATCGTCAAGACTTGCACGAAGTTCTTCTTACAAAATAAGACATTGTCAAAACCGCAGGCGGAACTGCTGACTCAGTTTCTGATGGACAATCACTCGGAGCTCTTCAAGGTAGCGTTTTGCTTTCCTCATTGGCTTTATTTTAAATATTAAATGCTGTGAAGTGCCTTTTTGGAGGTAAGAGGTCTGAGGAGCAGAGTTTAATGTTGCATCAGTTACAGTTTAATGGTACAGTGTCAAGTAGAGTGAGATGCTATTTTGGATTATGGAGGACAGCTTTTTGAGAGTTATGCAATCCTTTGCATATAACTTCTTTTCTGTTTGCATTGTTTGTGTTAAGAAAGTATTCGAAGTATTAAGAGATTTTTACAGAGGCCTTTTGGCACATTGTTTCTGATGGCTGTCTACTGAATTTCTAGGTTTTGTATTATCTTTCTCCTTTAGAAATCAGGTGACATGCACTGATGTATAAGATGGGACGCTCTGGTGTTCCAGCGTGCATGTGCAACTCTCAAGAGTGCTTTCTGGTATTTTGAAATGTTACCTTCTAAATTAAAGAAAATAAATACGTAGAACCACAGAATAAAATGGCCTTTCTATGCTTGCTTGCTTGCTTTTAAGGATTCTGAGATGAGGGTTAGGGCTTTAATTCATGACTGCAGATAGAGCCGGACCTGACAGATGAAATACCCACTGCTTCATAGCAGTGACAGCAGAGTGCATGATGGCTCGCTCTTTCACAACTGCAGTTTTGTATTATTATATAAGCTGAAATCAGTTCAAGGTCTACACTACAGCAGTTGCCTTAGTTCAGTGGAAAACAACATTTAGAGCACCTTGTCTTCTATTTCTTTGGCCAGAAATATCAGGAAAAAAACACATACGTGTGTGATAGTGCAGTGTTTTGAGAGATTTCCAATGTATACCTAAAATAAATGTAAGCAAAGATTCTTCTGTAGTTAATTATGTGATTTATTTTTTTAGTTGAGTATCTGAAAGCTTTAGACTTTCATAATACAGAATTAGTGGTTTTGTAACTTCTTTTATTTGCTGGGTTTTATTTTCAGACTCCTTTAACTCTTCTGGAACTAACTAGTAGAAAACTTGAGAGTTTACTAGAAGGACAAGATCCCGATATCGATTCAGGTAGATGATGTGATACACGCTTTTATATAAACATTTCTATACAAATAGATCTATTATCAGTTGACTAATTTTGCATAGATTATGTCCTTTGTTAGAAGTGAAGCATTAAAGTGACTAGTGGCTAATTCTCTAATAATTAAATTATCTGCTGTAAGCAAAACACTGATCTTGGAATATTAGAGAATAAGGCTTCCATTAGTTATCTAGTTTACTGTGTGGGGGGAAAAAAAAAAATCTTCAATTACTTCTGGAGAAACTAATGCAGAATGTACTTCCTGAAGTGACTTGCTTGTAACTTGAGTTGTGAATTCGATATGATTTTATATTTAAGGACATCATTCATATTTCTGCCAGGAGACACCTAAAAATTCTCATGGAGCTCAGTAGTTTGAGGTTCTAAAAGATGTCTTGAGCACAGACCTTGATTATTTAGTGTCTTGAAGAACTCTCTTTTCTGGGTAAGCAGTTTCTTAAGAGCTTAAGGCCTACAGAAAGGTAGTGTAGCCTAAAAAGGAGGCATTTGACACTTGGTGTGTATGTGGGATTAGTGTTTTGTAGCTCATTTCTTTTACAAGCCAACATTCCATCTGGCCTTGCTGCCAAAAATATCTTTCAGCACTGTGATTAAAAGGGTTGGCTTAATTATTTACATTTCTCTCTGATTCCAGCTTCTTCCTTTTGACTTCTGTATTGCCAGTGCATTATGTGCTTAAATATTCAAGAGAAACTATTAGGGAACTGAATAGTATTGTAAGTTACTGTGCTGTTTAATACTACATTTAATAGAACAGCTGTCTGAGAAATAGTTTTGGTACAGAATCTTTTACCATCAGTGCTGGGATTTGGAATGTGTCCAAATTGCTTCCAGTTCAATGCTCAGAGTATCGCATCCTGCATAGCCAAAGAATACAGAGATGAGCAACAGAGGAAGGAGTTGCCTGTCTGCTGTCCTCTTGGAGCCTGTGTGATCTCCATCAGCACTCTGAACAGAAAACTGAAGTACCAACCCTGTACGATATTCTCCCTACTAAGTTTCGGACTTTCAATCTGTAAATGCATATACATTCCATCTGCTTGTAGAAGTAGCTGCTTTGAGCTGATGTAAGCTTTGCAGCGTGTTATATTTCTGTTTTCCTGTGTGCCTCATTCTGGTGTGATTTTTACCTTTTCTCATGGAGGAGACAGAAGGAAAAACCTTCCTAAGAGCTACCGAGCTTTCTTAGCTGGTGAACTTCTGAAGTGCAGGTGGGAGCAGGAGGGAAGGCTGGGGGACCCTGGTAAGAAAAGGAGTCTGTCTGGCAGGAAGGTAATCATTAGGTCTGCTGGAAATAAAACATTCCTAAAAATACTGAGGGAACTCTGGGGTTGGTTTTGATCTAGTAAGGCACTTGAAACCACTAGACTAAAGGATCCACCCTGAAGCTTGAAGAGTTAATCTCTTTACCAGAAGCTGTTAAGCTTTTCCTTTTGAAAGAGCTGTGTTTTCTTGATCCAACTCAGTCGTAAGTATTTCACATTTGGTGTTTGACAGACTCATTGTAAAAGACGGGAAGGACAGGTCTACATGAAGATTCTGGCAGCTCAAGTATATTACCAGTAAATGAAGCCTTAAGAAAGTGGTGTTTGTGTAAGAAGAATAGTAAGATTCATTTATTTTTTTTGCACTTTAGGCAACTGACATTTGTTCAGCCAGCTTGCTCACTAATGTGTGGAGTAGCTGAATGCCAGCTTTCCTCTGGCCAGAACTCACCTGTCCAATGATGGGGCTTGAATCCTTGCCAGAGCAGTACTCTACTGCATAGGTTCACAACATTTTTATAGCTAAATAGCACTTAAGTTTTGTATCTCTTGAGCTCCAGTTCCTTGCTCTGCCCTCACCCTGAACTGCTACCTATTCCATCAGCTCTGCTTCTGGTAACCGAGCCATGCTGAGCTGTCTAGTCATCTGGAAGTTGCTGAATTCTATTTCTGAATTCAGCAGTGTGGTCCAGAGGCAACTATTTCTCCAAAGTATTTCTTCACTTGTGTTATGTACTGGGCCTTGCTATGGATCTAATGCACTCACAGGGAGTCACTGGATCATGACAACTCGAAGGTGCCGTTCTTGTCAGGTAGCATTCTTTGTTACGGCTTCTGTTTGCAAGAACTGTATTGGCTCTTTGTCTTGCAGACCTGTTTGCAAGATAATTATCAGTGATACTGCAATTGTAACACTACTTTTCAATTTTATTTTTGCAATTGATGTTTAGATGTTTATACATACTCAGAGGAGGACTTTGTTTCAGATTATAGAGAATCGTGATCACATCTGAAATGGAGTGTTGATATGCCTGTTTCTGATGGTAGTTTTTAATCAGGCTCTTATATGATGTATTAAACTTAATCTGAACCTCTAATTTCTTACAAAGGCTTCACCTTCTGTCAGCACGTGACAACTAAAGAATATGAAGATCAAAAACTGCAAACAAATCAGTATCTTCTCGCATTGGTTCAAGAGATGGACAATGACCCCACTATCCCTTTGAAGCAGAAGAAGAAAGTAATTAAAGAATTCAGAAAATATCATTCTCTACAGTAGTGGCTGTAAAGTTACAGATGAATTTTGTATTCTAAATGGTTAGACATCAGTACAGCCCTATTTCTTTTTTTTAGAAAGGGGAGATTCATATGAAAATTGCTCATGATACAAAACATTTTTTGTCATTATGTCCTTGCATCTTCAATTACAAGAGACTACAATTATCAAAATTACTGTGCTGCTAAAAAGCATTGTTTCTAATTAATGACTGTTTTAAGCAGAATGTGCTTGATTACTTTTAAACATAGTAATAATTGCATACTCTTTGTGCTACTTTAAATTCAGGGTGTGGCATTTTTTTCCCTTCTGTCCTACAACACCATGGCTTTCTAGCTGTGCCAAGTCTACATTCAGAGCCATGCTTGAATTGATAACCAGTAAGGTTTCTAATATTTTCCATCTGTAGTTCATAATCTAACTGTAATCTAGTCTTAATCTGTAGATTATGACTCTGAGCTTCATAAAAGTGTACAAAATGTGTCAGAAATGTTAGGAGCTGATCAGTGGGTTTTGAATCCATGGCAGGCCAATTTCATTAGGCAGGGAAGCTGAGTGTGCTTGCAGTCAGTAATTAGAGGCTGTTACTCCATCTTTGCTCTGGCAGACTGAGCTGCTGCTAATCTGGCAGTTACGCAAAAACAAGTGAAAAATAACATTTTTGGAAAAAAAAACAACCCAACTTGAGGAATAATAATCATGGTTTAGATCTCTTGCTGTACTTAGGCAATTTATTTGAACATGAGGATACTTTGATAGTGTCCAGTTATTTGTCATAAATACGTCGATAGCATTTATGGATTCATAGGGCAAAGCTAGAAAGCATGTTGGTCTGTCCTGACACATAGATGTTAACTGTACATTGACAAGGAAATGTTGATTCAAATAATTAAATATGCAATATAATGATAGAGGGGTTAAATTACTACTTCTATCATCATGAAAACATTTGATCACATATTGAACATAGAAACACAGAAGTGTGATTGGAAGGGACCTCTGGTCTAGTCCGACTGCCCAGCTCAAAGCAGAATCAATTAGACTAGCTGCTCAGGGCTTTTTCATTTGAGTTTAGAGTATCTCCAAGGATGAAGATGCCACAACCTCTTAGGTGAGCCTGGTCCAGAGTTTGACCAGTCTTGCAGTATTTACAATAAATAAATAAATAAGCCCACCTTACGTATAGGTAGATTTTCTTTCATCTCAATTTGAGCCCACTGGCTATGACTGAGAAGTGTCTGGCTCAGTTGTTTTTACTCCTTCCCCTGAGCTTTCTCTTTCAAAGGCTCAACAATCGCCTCTCAGCCTCTTCTTTGTATGACAGGTACTCCAGTCCCTTACTACTTTCATGATCCCTTGGCTGGATTAGCTCTGCTATGACCACGATTTATTTATTGTGAATATTCTTCTTTAAATTGGTCAAGTTACCAGGATACCAAAGTTTTCTGAAAATAAGTGTGGTGTTTTGTTTTGTTTTGTTTTTGGTAGATTGAAATGGTTACACTGGCAGATACAACCAGCTATGTACAGGTAATAGGTTGTTTTTACTTCCATATGTCAGGTAGCCTTATTTAAATTACCTGGCCCTATTAGAAGTCAGGGACTGCAGCTGAAATCTCTGTCCATGTGTCTGTGTTTATGAATTTGTTATTTCACAGTGACTGTCCAGTGTAAATAAATTCTAGAGGAGGGAAAAAGACTGATTTTCCACCTTTCAGAAGTGAATGCCTTAATTACTAGACTACAGGGTCACGTATCTTGTCTAGCCCTGGGTGGGGTTTTGGTCACTTTCCAGAAAATGGAGCCTGTACAAAAGTAGTTTGAGAACTGTAAGCATGGAAATATTTTCCAATTAAGTGCTTCTGGTGTTGAGTAGTGGGAAAAGGGGATTTTAGGTTAGGTTCTGTATTTGTTTGTTCTTTTTCCTCTCTCTTTCCCTTCAGTCCCTTTGCTGGGTCTCACTCAAAATGCTGAACCTAGTAACAGGGGGGTGATAATATGGTAATGTGTAGGCTATACGGACTAGGAATTGCTTTGAGAACAGCTATATTTTTGAAAAAAACCAAACAACAAACAAATTCTTGCACTTTATGGCTGGATTAGAATTTTAATGTGCTAATTTAAAGATGATAATAAAGCATTGCATAAAAAGCAATGAATCAGTCTATCATTTCATAGTGCTTTCATAAGGAAGTGACTGCTCAGAGGGTGTAGAACCAGGTATCAAACAGGAAGGAAATGCTTGAAGTGGGCAGCAGGAGTTTATCACTGCCATGATGCTTTCCCTCAGTTTATGGAACAAGAAGTCAAAATTGATCTACTTCTGCAAAGGAGAGAAAGTGCTCTTAACCCTATTTTTTCACCTACCCTGACAAGAGCATCTGCTAATTTTTCATCTTCTTTGAAAGAAATGTGACAATTTACATTTAAGTATGAGAGCCTGCTGAACAGAACAGGTTTAACTACAGATTACTGTTTTTCATTGTTATACTTTCAGTTAAATTCCAAAAATTAGGAAAACTTTTTTGGACTTCAGAAAGTTCTGTCACTTAGTTTTAACAATATTTGACACAGAATCATCTAGCAGGGAAACTTGGTTCTCTTTCTCATCTCTATTTATGATTTCTAGCATAGAGCTATCAAATTAATTGCCAGTATGAATTTGTATTTGAAGTATAAAATTTCTGGAGTGAAGAATTTAGTCTAGAGGTACTTTCCAGGGCAGTCTCATCAAAGAACAAGTGATGCCACCTTCAACCTAAGGAGGCTTACTTCTATTCAGAGCATTCATGTTTGCTCCTACCAAGGAAAATGTTCCCATAAAAGCAACAAAGAACAACTCACATTCTCTGGAGTGTTGGTTTCTAAATTGCCCTTGTACTGGTGCCTCTGTGTAGCAACAGAAGCAGCTCAAGAGAATCTGGAATGTTGATCAGAACAATGTGGATTTAACTCGGTGCACTTATCAGAAATAGGAAAAAAAAATGGAAGCCTGTGTCAAGGGTTAGGACTGGGCTGCCCACTAGATGAATCACAGATGTTCTCTGTTAACCCCTCTCCCTTCCCAAAGGTGAAGAGAAAGGGAATAAGGGAGCAGGACTTATGATTTGGTAAAGAAAACTAAAACAGCTTTAATGAAAATAAGACCTATCAAAACCAGTATCAATGGGAATTATACCACTGTCACCATTGATGCTGTGGGGTAGACACTGGGGAAGTCTCAGACTGGATTCAGTATCAGATGGGAACTGTATTCAGGAATACAGGGATCAGGATTGAAAGCAGAACAGAGTCCTCCCAGGGCACTGGCCATTGAAGAAGAGCTTGATTGACCCCAGTTATCTTTCTACTGAATATGACATATATGGGATGGAATACCTCACTGTAAGTTCACAGTCACCTGTCCTGGCTGCTCATCCCCACAGGTGCAGCCTTTTACTTTCTGCACCCCCCAACATGAAATACAAGATTTAGCAGTGACCTTGGTCTCCATATGAATAAGTGAGAGCCTTTCTGCACACCAATCCTTAGTGTAGTAACTCTAGACATTGTGTTACAACTTCTAGAAGTAGACACTGTCTGCACAAATCTGCCATTAACTTCAGAAAGTGCAGTTACTTAGAAGAGACTGAGCTGAAAAGTAAAATCACTAAACAGAAGTAGTTCTGTTCCAGCTCAAACCAGGACAGCCAGAAATGAGGATATGTCGGTATCTTAATGCTATTAGTGAGCCTTGGGGCTGGTGATGACACCTCTGTTTCCTCTGCTCACAGCTCTGACCATTTGACTACACGAATTACCTGTGGGTCACACATCATTACAAAGAATAGTTTTTCAGAAGGTACTAGTATCTAGTTGTGCTTCGGAGTGCCCCTCTCTGGACCTCATCAAGGACCACTGGAGGGGCATGAAATCTAGTGAAGCCCCTGCTTGGTCCCTGCCATCAACTGCCTGAGTCAGTCTAAGCTCTGTATTCCAAGCTGGGTAAGCATACTACATGACTGTACTCACTGGTTTTACATAGGGGCAGACGAGATGAGGAAATAATGAGACTTCAGCTGAGAACAAGATATTCTTCTGCAAATCTGAATATCACAGGCCTAACTAAAGGGGCAGTTCCCCTGTGCCCAGGAGCTGCATCAGGTCAGGATCACTGTCGGCTCCTGTGTGTCTATTATGCCCCCCACACCCTGGGCGAGTTCCTGCCTGTGTCCTGACAACCAAGCAAGCCAATGTGGGGCACCCCTTGCGAGCACAGCCCGATGAGGCTTCTATCGGGTTGTTAGCCCTTGCTGTTGCTCTTCCTGCTCCTGCACGCAGTGCAGCACAGACTGGTGGCACAGTAACAGAGTTTCTGATGCCACCTTTGCTCTGTAAACAGAAATAACAGGTACAGGCTGCGGCATTTGTGTTTCTCAGGAAGGCATGAATAAGACACAGGTGGGATTACCCAGGATGCAGCTGCAGGCTTGGTTCACCTCAGACAGCTTCTGATGTCATCTTTTCAGAAAGGTGAGCAGGAAGCTTATTTGCTAAGCCAGTTTAAAACAAAACCCAAACAATGTACTAACCTAAAACCCTCTATAAAAAAGGAATTGTTCAAATTACTCTTTTCTCAAAGCCTAAGTATTATTTTCAATAGTCACTTTTCAAGTATATTTCTCTCATGGCTATTCACTAAAATAACCAAAAATAAAACTCACCTATTCTTTTTAAGGACAGGCAATCTCAAAGAGGCCTTTTGAGATGTGTTTAATGTCCATTAATTTGCATACACGAGTTAGAATAATATTCATTTGGAAAAAAAACAAAAACAAACTGATTTCTTCTCACTAAATATTAGTGTCACAGCAGTACAAGCATTCAGTATTTTTATTGCCTCATTGCATTGAGGTTTTCTGTAGTAACAATACAGTGAAGCTATCAGTAAAAGACAAGAACGTAATGATATGACAGTGAGCATATTTCATAGTATTAGGCTTGTAAAAACTTTATTTTTAAACTCTGACAATTATTTTCCCAACCCACTTAAATACAGGAAAGCTAAAACACAATCCTAACTTGATAGAAAACAGGTTGTAATTCAAAAAGTTCCATTCAGAGTAAACCAGTGACATAACAGTGTATCCAACCATGCTGCCTATATGTCAAATTTCTCTTCACAGATATTGTGCCCATGTTCTTCATAATCTTCTCTGGTTACTACCATGTCTTCAAAATCATCATTTTCAGAAATAAGCTTCCCACCTTCCCAAGAATAAGTAATAGGGCTGAAAAACAAACAAAGTTATTCTTACTCATCTGTAAGTTCATTTAAAATAGAAGTATACAGTGATTATTTCCAAGGCTTTTATTTATCCATACCTATTTAAAAATATATTTTTGATTGCTAAATCAAGCCATCCAGACAAGTTATGAGATAAAGTTTGAAACTGCTGCAGGACTAACTGACTTTGCTTTTTATAAAAATCAAATGCCTCTTTGGAGGCAAACGTGAAAAGAGCAGGATGTGGAGATGTCTTTCTATTTACTCTGCACAGATAATGATTTTTTAATATTATTTAGGTTGCCCAGGGAGGTTGTGGATGCCCCCTTGCTGGAAATGTTCAAGGCCAAGTTGGATGGGGCCTTGACCAACCTGGTCTAGTGGAGGGTGTCCCTGCTCATGGCAGGGGGGGTTGGAACTAGATGATTTTTTAAGGTCCCTTCCAACCTAAATCATTCAATGAATCTATGAAAGTGAAATTTTTTTTGTATTTTCAGGTATACCTTTTTGTCTCAACTGTATATTCTCTGCAAAGATGTTACCCCTTCTAAATCCCTGAAGTGGATCCATAGATGATGACATTGCAGCTTTCAGATGCTGCAAATTCTTCTAAGTAAAAGACTAAACTCCAGTTTTGCATACTTACCTATTCACTTAATGACAGCACAGTCTTATTTATGTTTACAATAAAAAGACTGATCCTGAAAACACTTACTTAGACCCTTAACTTTATTAGCCAAAGTACAAGGCATGCAGGTGGTCGCTAACTTATTTGATTTGTCTGAAAATACACTTATTTAAAACATTGTTACTGTACAATGTTGGCTCACTTCATGCTTAAATTAACCCCATTACTCAATCTATCTTTTTAATCAGCAAAAGAGATCCAACTTTACAGTTTGTTCTGCTAGAAGGACAAAGTTTGTTCTGCAGAGTTTAGAACTTACTTTTCAGGAAGAACAACAGAAACATCATAATCAGTTGGAGTAAGACAGCGAACTTCAGAATAAACCCGATCTCTGAAGCCGGGAAAAAGGGTGTTTCCCCCAGTCAGAACTATGTTCTTGAAGAAATGAGGCTGCATTTCTGTAAAGTAAAAAGTAAATCTGCAGTTAATGACTGAATATATATTTAAAGTTTTTTCCCCAATTTTGTTATGATTCGAAACAGAAGAAATGTGCATAGAAGGAGAATTTTATGATCATCTAATGATAACACCAGTTAAATAGTTTTATTGAGAAATACAAGAAAGTGACCAATCACTCTCTATTCTTTGTGATTTTTAGAATTTGGCTTTGATAACTACTGTTTTCTTATATTATCTATTAAATTTTATGTCTGCCAAAACAATCACCCTTTCAAAAGGGATTTTAAATTGGATCAATTTAACAATATAAAATAATAGCCTTAATGCCACCATACTTACATGGCATCATAAAGCCTATGGCACTCTTTCTTTGTAGTAGTAACTTTAAATACATGTAGATAATCTATAAAATGAAAGCTTTAGTATTACTTCTGACAAAGAGCAGTCAGAAGAGTTTTATACTTGAATGCTTAAATCACTGAGTTTGGTCAGTTTCATTTTTTCTCATCAGTTTGATTTTTCTCTTTGTCCAGTGAAGAAACACAACTACAACTAATTTCAAGTAAATTCCATTGTCAGTATCAAAGACAGATAGGTTACATTAGAAGAGGATGTGAAGAAGAATGAAGTCTATAGCAATTAACTGAAACAAGAATAAAAACCAATCAATGAAGCACCACAAAACTGTGCCTTCCAGAGAATCATGTAGACAATCACTTTTGGAGTATGTGACACACATCAGAAGACAGAATGAGCTCACAACAACTTAGTAACGGGCATATTGGGAGTACTAGCTTCTTAAGACATTTTGGATGCTTGAAAAAACTAACCAAACTAAGATCACACACACACACCCAGCACTTTTCAAAATACTTTTAGGTTATACCTTCAGGTAAATTCTGAATAGAATAAACAATGGCTTCAGGAATTCCCATCTCCTGAATACCAATATCTGAAGGATGGAAGAGTATTTCTGGAACTGCAAATCTTTCATTTGCTAGACGAAGTATTTGTTCGCCAGTCTTGTATTTTCCACTTAACACCATCTCTTCCCTTGGCTAAATTAAAGACAAGAATATTAGCCACTGCTTAAAAAAAGATATTACAGCCTAAAATATTCAGCTGATCTTTTTCATGGACTGCAAAGCTAGGCAGTATATTCTACACCAAGTCATATTATCAACAAATCTTTTCAGAATAATGCATAATCTGGTATTAAATCTGAAGTGACTTTGCTCTCATCGACTGCAGTTTTGCCTGAAGCAACATAAAATCAGTATGCATGAGAGTGGCCTTAAAATACTGGGACTGCTTTTGAAATTCTGGCAAACTCAGTAAATAAGATAAAATTGTTAAATTGTGTTCATTGGTACAAAGACTTTCCAGGCTCATCTATAACATGACTTAGAATCTTGCACCTATAGGGTATTTAAATGAAATTCAGTGAGACTTTCAAAAAAGAGTAAAGGAAACATTTTCCAACTTGAGTACAAAAAAACCCCAACAATAATTATACGGGTGGATTGTATGACAAAGCAAAAGTATAGAAAGCTACAAGTGTTAAATAATAGAACCTAAAGTGCTACGCTGGAAAAATAGTATTTAATTTTCATCTCAACTGCCTAAGGAAAACTCTACCAATTAATGCGCAGCACAGAAGACATGTCAATGCAGCATTAGAAAAAAAGACTGTCTTTTTAACCTCTCTACTAGACTTGTGCAGTTGGACAGTGAAAAAAATACTTTAAAAAACATACTGTTGTTACCTTACAAAATCCTTTTTTGATTGTGCTGAAGTCTGGCAAAACATAATCTACCATTACAGTATTTTCCTCTCCTTTCAATCTGAAAGAGAAGAATGTAAAATACAACTGAATAAAGAACAAGTTCTAAATCCCAACTGTTCTACATTGACAAGACTTCGACTTAACTAGAAGAATTTCTGATTAAGAGTGTAATTTGTTTGTACAAATAGATTATTCAGAAGTACTGTTACATTTAGTACCATTGTATACGTACTTGGCAATGTCCATGTCCTTATAAAAGTCTTGAGAAACATAACACACATCTTCTTTCACTTGATTAATTACATGTGTTTCATCCATAACATGTAGCTGCCTGTGAAAAAAAAACAAAAAAACAACAAAAAAACCCCCACAGAAGTTTGAGAATAATTACATCTTAGCATTACCTGTCCAGTTTTCCACTGGAGATGAGCAACTGTAATTTTCAAATCACAGAAAGCTACTGTCTCAGTATCTAAAACTTGCATTAAATTTACAGAACATTCCTGGCCTACTGGAGTTTAATATTTTTCTATTTCACAGTTCAACAAATACAAACATCTACCTGCATTTGCCCAATGTCTTCATAGCACGTATAGTCATAATCTTGTAACTAGCTCTACTAGCAATCACCTTTACCTAGACAAAGTTCCAAACTGAAAGATCCTAATGAAAAGTTGATCTTATTGAATGTATTTGTGGTATTGATAGAATCAAACTGACCGATTATTGACTGAGACATCTCAGAAAATATGTAAGGACTTGTACGATTGTGAACACACAGGTAACCTCAGTAATTTCAAAAGTGCTGGCACTTTAAAAACTAACAGCCTAATTCTTCAACGTGTTTTAAGCTCATCTGAATTCATCTTGAGCTTAAGCTCAAAATGGCAGCTAGCAGATTATAATAGACAAAAATTCCCTTCTCATTTAAAAAGCATTTATTCTAAAATTCACATAACCAGTAAGAATATCCCCCCAAACTTCTAGCTTATTTCATACCAGGTTTCAAGATGATGATCAGCATGCTTTACCTGTAAGAGATTATCTCCTTCAGATGGTTGGTTAAGAGTTTTCCTCCAACATTAATCCTACAGAAAAAGGGTAACACAAGGAATTCTGTCATTATTAACTTTAGGCATAGTGAACAGTTAGACTTCTAGATAAAATATACACTGCAGTTTACCTGATGATTGCCTCTTTCTTCTTTTTACTTCTACAATAAGGTACAATATGTGTAAAAGAGTATCCACTATCCACAATGATACAACAGAGCTCAGATGGATTATCCCGGAAATACCTGTGTGCACTAAGAGCTCCAGCTGAAACACAGAAAATTTCATTCAATTTTTGTATATATATACACTTTTAGAAATTTCCATTGATATCAAGAGGTGCTTGCTTCATGTTTTAAGTGCCTTTGACAGACTTCCAAGACCTCAGTAACATAATACTACAACCAACACATGAATTAATTTTGACAGTACATAAAGTTAAGTATCATATATGCCCCTTTTTATTCTTTTTCAATAGTTCCAGTCTTTTCCAATATTTTGTTTTCTCTCCTAAAGTCCAAGCAGACTGATCATACCACAATTAACAAACCTATCTAAGGGAGTATCCTATGTCCAGATATCTTCCAGAAGGGTTGTAATATTATTTACACATTCCCCTGTACAATGCAGTACATTTCATGATTCTAATGCTGCATTTTTCTCGCTAATACGAAACAAAACTAAACAAAAAAACCACCCCCAGACCTCCGCCCTGAACAGGAAAGGTATCAAAGACTTCCTGTAAATTTCTGGTAGACTTTCTCAAATGCAATACTGTTTCAAAATCCATCCATTACCACTGTCATCCTGACTCTCTTCAAATTTCTTTTCATTATATATCATGACACTCTTAAGAAAGTAGTATCCGAGTACAGCTGAAATTTCTTTCTTTTTCTTTATATATGCATATATGTATGTATGCGTGTATGATTATTTATTTATTTATTTACAAGTTTAACCTTCAGAATATATATATAAATGTGAACTAGAAAGACACAGACTTACCATTTACTCTAAGAACTGCTTGGAATTGATATTCTTCAAATAGAATTTCATTCATGGATTCTTGTATTGAACTGAAGTTAAAATATGGTTCAGTAATAATAATATTGGTATCTACAAAATCCACCTATGAAAAATACATTAAGATTGTCATTACCCAAAGCTTAGAAATGAATACTCCATTACCATATTTTGTAGCAGTTAGAAGATTGTGTAAATTTGAGGACAGATTACCAGTTGCTCTATCTGTAGAAGCTAGGCTTAGAAAGTTTTAGGTTTTTTAGAGACTTCATGAGCAGTGATACAACTTTATCAAATGAATGGGTAAAAACATAATAGAACCTTCATACAGATTCTGCTTCCATTACCATCCTTACAAATCATAATCCCGTATTTTAAAGAGATACCCAAAAGAAACACTACAATACTAATGCAAGATACTAATACTAATACAATACTAATGCAAAATTGAATCTAGCTCCCAAACTAAAATAAAAGCTAAGTATCAAAAGCCAGCACTGGATATCTTTATGTATGATGTATGGAGACTATAACATTTTGAGGCATTACTTTCATTCCTAGTACAACTGCCTCCAATGTGTTACAAAAGCCCCAAAACTTTCAGAGTACAAAACATTTTTTTAAAGAGAAAAAATAAAAGCGAAGCCTTACTACACTTCTTGTGCTAAATCCAGTTCACGTGATAAATAAGAAAAATTAAGTGTCAGATATTTATATTTTATACATTCAAGTTACTCATAGGTAGAAAATGGTTAGCCAAAAATGGTTACTTAATATGTAAGTCTTTCAGCTTACTCACCTAGCTCATTGCTCTCTTTTATGTCAACTGTTTCGAGATCTCTAAACCAGGTTGTATCTGTCTATAATTATTATTATATTCTACTAACTTGAACTTTTAAATAGATTGATGTGAATTTCTTAACATATGTGAACTGAACTCAATATGAAAATACACAAGACGATGAAATTTAAGTGTTTTTTAAATTCCTACACCAGAGTTCAAAGTAAAAATTTTCTTCAGTTTGCAAAAAAATCCCTGTGGTTTCTAATTGAAGGCACTTTCAAAGAGAACAATGAGCTCACCAGTACTATTTAATATTTGATGTACTTATGTTAATTCCATTAGTCAGTATTCAACCTACAAAAAAAACTGTAAATAAAAAAAGGTTCTTACTTGATACATTTCTTTTCCAAAAAGATAATCCCAAACTTGTCTCTGGACATCCCAGTTCACCAAGTAACCCTGTAGCAATTTAGAAACAAAATTACACAATTTAAAAAATAACATCATACTTTTAAAAAAAAAGTTACTAGAAATAAAAAAAAAAGTCAAGTGATTGATAAGAGTGGTAATATAAAGAAGTTTGAGAGTAAAAAAAAAAAATCTAAATTCACATTTCTATGCCAGGGGGAAAATGTTACATGGAATATAGAATGTTACAAATATTCCCCATTAAAATATTAATTACGACATTACAAAAACAATGTAAATTGTGTTTCCTATATATATTTTCTCTTTGACAAAAGCCTGTCAGTCTGACTTGGTGCCAAGGAAGATTACGGAGCAGATGAGGTTGAGTGCCATCACATGATACGTACAGAACAACCAGGTAATCAGGCCCAGCCAGCATGGCTTTATGAAAGCTTAACTAATCTGACCTCCTTCCACAACAAGGTGACCCACTTAGTGAATGAGGGAAAGGCTGCAGATGTTGTTTACCTGGACTTCAGTAAAGCCTTTGCACCATTTCCCACAGCACTCGCTTGGAAAAAGTGGCTGCCGATGGCTTGGACAAGTGTACTCTTCACTGGATAAAAAAACTGGCCGGATGACCAAGCGCAAAATGTTGTGGTGAATGTAGTTAAACTCAGTTGGTGACCAGTCACAAGTGGTGTTCCCCAGGGCTCAGTATTGAGGGCACTTCCATTTAATATCTTTATCAATGACCTCAATGAGGGGATCGAGGGCACCCTCACGAAGGTCACAGATGACACCAAGTTGGGCCAGAGTGTTGATCAGCTTAAGGTTAGGCTCTACAGAGAGATCTGGGCAGGCTGGATCAATGGGCTGAGGCCAGTGGTATGAGGTTCAACAAAGCCAAGTGCCACCACCTGTACTTGGGTCACAGCAACCCCATGCAATGCTACAGGCTTGGGGAAGAGTGGCTGGAAAGCTGCCTGGTGGAAAAGGACCTGGAGGTGTCGGTCAACAGCCAGCTGAACATGAACTAGCACCATGCCCAGCTGACCAAGGCGGCCAACGGCATCCTGGCTTGTATCAGAAATTGTGTGGCCAGCAGTACAAGGGAAGCGATCGTCCTCCTGTACTCAGCACTGGTGAGGTCGCACCTCAAATACTGGGTTCAGTTTTGGGCCCTTCACTACAAGAAAGACATTGAGGCGCTGGAGCATTTCCAAGAAAGGATGACAAAGCTGGCGAGGGGTCTACAGCACAAGTCCTATGAGGAGCAGCTGAGGGAACTGGGGTTGTTTAGTCTGGAGAAAAGGAGGCTCAAGGGAGATCTTATCACTCTCTACAAATACCTGAAAGGAGGCTGTAGTGAGGTGGAGATCCATCTCTTCTCCCAAGTTACAAGCAATAGGATGAGAGGAAACAACCTCAAGCTGTGGTAGGGGAGGTTTAGACTGATATTAGGAAAAGTTTCATCACCAAAAGGGTTGTCAAGCACTGGAACAGGATGGCCTGGGAAGTGGTTGAATCACCATCCCTGGAGGTACTTGGGTGATGCGTAAGCAGATGTTGGGCTTCGGGACATGGTTTAGTGGTGGCCTTGGCAGTGCTGGGTTAACAGCTGGACTTGATCTTAAGGGGGTTTTTTCCAACCTAAATGATTCTATGATTCTAAACTTCGCACTGCTGACTTTGATTCTTGTATGACATTACATATAATCCTGCCTTTGGGGCATATTGTATGAACACTGTTCTTTAAAACACCATTTTACATTTGGGTACAATGTTAAACTCAGAATAGCTTTACTTACTTTCTGAAAAGGAAGAATATAAAAAAGACCAGAGGGATCTTTAATTTCATCCAGTTGATTTGCCGTAAAGGTTTTCAAGCGTGCAGTCTTTGATCTGAACTGACAGTTGGGAATAACGCTGGAAAAAATTGGGAAGTTTCCTGTTCATCACGATATGAGACACATTCGACCATCCTTACACTACTTTCATAAATAGTATACTCTCTGTAATATTTTTGCTGACGTGTTTCAGTTTTAATCCATTAATCAGAGGCAGTGACCAGGGAAATCTTTAATCTCTGACACCTCCGGTGCAGATGAAGGACCTTTCACAAAAAAGAAAAACCAACAAAACCCACCACCCCCCGGGGACTGACATGTCGACACTGACACCGATACACACACAGACAGACAGACACAGACACACACACACAAAACCTCCCCTCCCTCCAAGGGCGGCTGCGGACCGTGTAACCCCCGCACCGGGCAGGTCCGCGCGCGCCGCAGGGGCGGGGCCCGGCACCCGCCGCAG
>VWZK01002986.1:78272-163163 GCA_013396935.1 Baryphthengus martii | reverse complement strand
CCCCTCGTTGGGGCCCGCGGGGGCGCCCCCGGAGCAACCCTTGGCGACGAGAAGGTGTGCGAGGGAGAGCGTGGAAGAGAAAGAAAGAAAACCCCGAACCCTGTCGTGATTCAAAAGCAGAAGGGGGGGTTTACACAAGCCGTCCCAATTCTCTTGCTGGCTGGGGGCGGGGGGGGGAAGCTCGGCGTGCGTCCTTGCAGGGCAGGTCGCGACATCTGAGCTCTTGCACACTCTTGCCGCTCCTGCAGGTGAGGCCGGGTAACAAAAGAGATGGGTTCCTGTGGGCGGAAAGGGATCAAATAAGTTGCTTGTTTTCTGGGTGACTGAAATCGCATCCAGCTTGCCTCGTGGGTTAAAACAAACAAAAAAAAAGCCCTTACTATAAAATTTTGTAGCTGTCAGTGTCCTGTGCTTGGAAGATGGCAAAACTGCAGAAAGTACACAATCTGACAGAATTTTAAAAAGCCACATTATGTTTCTCCCGTTTTCTACAGAGATAAAAACCTGTTAGGCACTTGATCTGTCATGATACCACAGCACTGTTATTCTTCAGAATTTTATTAAAAAATAAAAATTATAATCTGAAAAAAAAATGTAACCTGAAATATTAGTCCTTTATTTTCTTTCTTTTTTTTTTTTTCAAAATGTTTTATTGCTATTTATTATTTATTGTGGTATTTCTGTAAGGTGTTTATTTTAATCAGTGCTAATAAACAGAGAAAATCAAACAAAATGAAATGACATCTTGTCATATGACTAATCTGTTATTGATGCATAGAGAAAACACAATTCTCATTCCAAATCCCTTGAGATCTATCTGCTAAGGATTATATATGAAGCAGTAGTAGAACAATTCTTCTCCTCCACCCTACTCATGAGGTTTGTTTGAGGGAATGCTGGTAAAGAAATCTAGTCTTCCCATGGAAATAATGGAGCGCTGTGTGAATGGAAATGGAATCCGAAGATGTCATCAGCCTTGAGTCAGTTTTGTAATCAGAAACGTGAATGGAATCACTGGACTTAATTGACTAATACAGCTCGCTTCCCATAAGCTTTATGGAAAGAGAAGTGAACTCTAGTCTCTATGCTACAGGTTAAAGTCTAAAATGTCTAGAAACTGGGCATAAGTAACACGAACTGGTTTTTTTTCTGACTTTTTAAATAAACAGCTGCATAGGTTAGACTTCAGTACTGTTTAATGTTGATAAATCTGTGTTTGCTTTCTTTGTGTGATGTAATAATGCTTATTCAACAAGACTACATCAATTGGTTGTGACAAATTTTGTCATTTTTAAAAATGGTATGGGATATATTTAACAATCTGAGGTGTGCAAGTTGAAGTTGAGACTTTTGATCCACACTGTGTTGACATTAAAAGAAAATGTGTTTGCTACCAAAAATTTAGACAGTATTATTATTGAGCCCCTTATTGTGGGTATTTTTAATCACGTGCTCAGCTGATACCTTTTCTCCCTGCAGAACTGGTGCTTCAGTGGTTCCAGAAGTTGGTTACACAAGGAAACAATTCAAGTGATAGGAGCACCTTTAAATCTGGTGGCTTTTTAAATTTCAGGAGCTTGTGTTTTTCTCAACAAAAATGATGTTCTTGATTTTCTTTAATATGTTTTGTAAGAACATGATTAAGGTAGCTTCCACAAAGTGCTTTAATTCAGTGTGGAGCCAAATACATAAGGAATTTTCTGTAATACAGATGGTGCCAAAGGACACTTACGCTTTCTGCTCTATTCCTATGTTGGTTCCTGTAGTGCAGTTTTCATAAGTTCTCAGGACTGATGCCTGTTTGGCATCTTTGACAAAGCAGGTATTAGTGGCAGGATTAAACTATATTGGTGGAAGTCCATATATAATAAATGAAAAGGGGAAAGAATTATCCTTTTATTTCAATTTACTTTCATTTTTGATGATTGTATTTATGTTTGAACAAAACCAAATCTAATATGTACTTCAAAGAATAAATAGAAAATATGAAATTGTACTTTCAGTTACAGAGAATTACTTTCCTTTTTTTTGTTATTTTTTTTTTTTCCCCACAAGTTGCAAAATGGTTGAAGTTGGAAGGGATCTCTGGAGGTCATCTTGTCCAGCTTCCCCAAATCATCACTGATTTTAGCAATATTTGCCATGAAGGTTGCTGCAATATCTGTTACTCACGTGTTAGCAATTTTCAGCTTTCTCACTACCTAGATATTGTCTATGCAAATTTAAAAGCATTGTATCATTCAGCAGTTTAGCAGTTTACAGTGCTTGCAGATGAACTGATGCGGACACTGGTGTTGTGAAGGAGCCTTGTCACTCTACATTTGTTAGTCAGGGAAAATTTTTACATAGGTATGAGCCTTTAAGGTCTGAGAAGAAGAGGAAGACTCAAACTGCGTTTTGAAAGTTTTGGTATCTAAATGACGTTTTACCTTTGTCAAAGGTTTTTCTTGTTGTGTTACAGTTTAAGAACAATGAAGGTATCAGAGCTTATTTGCTCAGCTTGTAACAAACCTGTATTTTATGTCAGACTCTAGCAGTGAGTTTTTAGCTTTCTCACAGTCTTTAAAAATATAAGCTATGATGTCCCCTATCTTCAGCATGTGTTGCTCTTCTCCAAGGCTGCAAAAGCAAATGAGAAGAAGGGAAGGGAGGGAAACAAAATAAAATTTTGTTGTTGTTCTTCAGATTATGTAGTGTCTGGCCTAAAATACGAAACTAAATGCTCTCTGCTAAGCTGAGGAGATGAGTTTGTTATTTGGAGGCTTGAGTTTTTGTCAGCTCGGTATTGTGTTGGGTGTATTTTTTGTGAATGCAGGTGGTGGAGTGTCTTTTATCTCATAACATATGTGCACTAAAATGAAACAAGTATCTGGATAACGACATTATCCTTGACGAAGGTAGGGATGAGACATTGTGCCTGGGAGTCAGTCCTCTGTGTAGTGGTGGGATCACTTTTACTATCAAGGTCTTCCCCAGTGAACTGAAACTTGTGTTGAACCTTCTTCACATGTGCTATTCTATGCTTTCAGGAGTGAGAGATTTCTTGCTGAGCAGCATCTTGTATCTCAAGGTTTTCTGTGCACTGCTCTGCTATGATAATAGAAGATACCCCCTTCAGTGTTACTCTTTCCTCAGACCTTGTAGAGAAGTGCATGAAACAACGGTGTTAAAGATTTCCAGTCTCAGTCTAGATTGCACGACTGGAATTCGCAATAGTGTTGCTGTTACACTATCTGTGGTTATAAGGGGATCATCACCACAGGGGTTCAAATCTTGAGTTGGTTGGATCCAAGATATTGACAGAGATTGTGTATTACTGACACACACTTGTATTTTTCAGGTGTTTTTTGCTTTTTTTTTTTTTTTTGCTCTTGGCTTTTAGTATAGCTGACTGAAATTCCCCTTCTGGTTAATGAGTAGTCTAACTTTCTTCTGCGTAAGTATCTGCAATATCCGTGCCTTTCTGTGAAAAACAGTTTTGTTTGCCAAAATATCTAAAAAAACATGAAGGAAAGTTTTCAGACTTTGTCTCTACATTGAGTTATGTAGCTCCACCGAACGTGACAGCCTTCATCTCAGTTAGATATTAACTCTTAAGTTTACCAACAATGACACATACTTCAACTTAAAAAAATACATTCTTTGTTTGAATCTGACTTGTTATTTTCACAAAGAAAACAAAGAGGTTTAAAAGTGTTTGGTATGGCAGAAACCCAAATCTTTTTCAGTTTGTGTCATTAATTAATGTTCTGTGTGAACTTAGACCTTCTTTGCTTTTGCTTACCTGAAGCAATAGATGTGAAAATACTACGATTTCAAGAGAAGAAAATTGCAGTAAATTTTGTGACACTTTTTTTCACCTCATAGTTGGGAAGTCACTCTAAAACACATATTAAAACTCACATGAAGATTGGTTTTACAAAGCACAGCTAATCATATGGATATCAAAAATCAGCTGATCCTACTATAAACAGCGATATCCTACATCATCTGGTACAACTTCACTGATCTGTGTCCCTCCTAAATATTTGACCTGTGTATCACCCTGCTTTTATACCAGTAAGACATGCCTATTTGGTGAGGGGTGTTGCTATCTCAAGGGATCTGAGTTGACTCCTTTTAGAATCTACCAATATATAACACATATTTGGCCAGAATGGTCTTGTTCCTTCATGTAACTAAATGACCAAAATTGTTTGGATCAACCCTTGAAACTCCTTCCAGTAGCAAAAGAATTAGATTTTTTACTTATTTTCGGTTTTGTGTGTTCCATCTCTATTGTCACTTCAGCTTTGTGGAAGTTACGCAGTTCTTTTAGGCAGCCAAAGAGCACAAAGGTGTTTTTATCCTAGAAGTGTAAAACAGCTTCTCTTTGCTTATACTGAAGATTTCACAGAGCGTACTCTTAAGTGACTGACTTTATTGGCTTGGGTGGTATGTGGCAAAAATGCAAAACACAATGTAGACATAACTATCTACATTGTTCTGAATTCATCTGTGCTGAATCTGAATGCTTATGGAAAGCATTAGCATAATGTCTGTCTTAAAAAAAATGCTGCACCTAGTGAAAGAATGAGTCTGAACAAGGACAGGCAATAAAGTAGAAACGCTTGAGAAGGCAGAAGAAAATGAGTAGAAAGAGCAATTTAAAGTTTCATTATAATCCTGTACAACTTAAATTCCCTTGCTTGAAACTCAGCCCTTTTTGTATTTAAGTGGAGGCTTAGTGCCAACAGTTTTGTCTATGTGAATGTGTTGGTAGTGTTCTGGTGAGCATAAAGGAATCAATAAAGGCTTTTTTTTCAACAAAAAGAAAAACCCCTTTCACTTTATTCTATTTCTGTTAGTAGCATCATGCATTGTATTGCATTTTAAGCTTCTGTAACAGAAACCTTCCAAAAGCCCAAACTGAAATTGCCGTGGTGCTTTATGAGATTATAAAGGTATTATGGAGATAAGCCAGCAATAATGTATGTGCTGGGAGAATTCTTAATCATTACATTCATCAAGATTTAATAGTAATTCTTGTGTTGCATCTGAGAAGGATCTGTTAAGCTTTCAGTAGCATTTGGGTTAACAAAATAAACTCACAGGATTTGACTTCTAGTTTTCAATTTGTTTTGCATTGTTTTTGCAAATGTATTTTAAATCTGGATGCTGATTCTGCAGGGATTTTATTTGTACAATTAAAGTTCTGCTGAAGCTTTGTTGAAGTCATGTATACATAATGTATACATAATAAATTAATGCATTTTCAGAATCAACAGGAATTAATCAGCAGCATTTTACTTGTATGGAATGTGATCATTTTCTTAAAATGTTTCTCAGAATAGTTTTACTGGGAAATAATTTTCAGAACTAACATTATGTTGAAGATTACTTTGTGTCCAAGTAGCTGAAATGCAAGTGTGAAGCATTCTCAGAAAATAAAGCCTGTGAGAATAAAATTGTAACAAAGACCACAGTTACATATTATGGTTTGGGTTTTTTTTAATTTGGTATTTTTCCTACCAAAGCCTTGGTGGTTTGTGGTTGGGTTTTTTGAATTTATTTATTTTATTTTTTTTAATCAAAGGGATGTAAAAGTATGTACTAAACTTTCAGAGGGACAGGTGCTTGTTAAAGTATATTTTCTTTCATTTCTCTTAAACGTTGTTCAAATATCCCAACAAGCTGCCCATCAAGGGCACTGCTCAACTACTTTTTTACTGTGCTCAAAAGGCTAAAAGTGTAGGAATTAATTATACTTAGGCTGAGGCATCTTTTTAAAGTGAAGACAGTTAAAAAAAAAAATAAATTATCACATGATTCACAAAATTAAAGATTCTAATTTTTAGTTTTTGAGGAGCTTATTATACTAAAATTTCATTGCCTGCAAAATGAGAACATTAAATGTGTGTGGGTCTTTATAGCACTGCCCCAAATGCAAAACCATATCCAAGAAGTCCCATTCCCTATGTCTGAAGAATCATGTTTCTCTAGTGTGAATTTTGACTAGGTGAAGTTGAGACACCACGAACAGGAACAAATAATGTGGGTTGAGAAATCTCAGGCTAGGCAAAACAAAACTAAAAAGTTGCCTCCTGTTTCAAAATAAAATAAAACCCTCTTACGCTGTGTCTCTGGGCTTGCCTTCCTTCTCGCGTTCCAAATATACTTTCTGAGCATCTCTGAAACCACTCAGCTGTTTTATATAAACCTTTTCTGCATGATGAAAATTTCCTCCAAAAGCTGTTCATGTAAACGTGTCTGCAGTAGTGTAGTATCAGCAAGGGATACAGGAATCTAGCACTTTACACAGGTCTGTTTCCTTTGTGGTTCTACAATGTCATGATAACGTAACAAACTGTTGTAACTGTGGTTCTCTTTAGCTAAAACTCTCTTACATTATTGTATCACTCCTTTTTTCCCTTTGAACTTGATCCCTTGTGTGTCCCCTGTGTCCCGTTCCCTGCAGCGATCCCAGCTGGCTCTGGTGGAGATCGGTTTGCTGTGAATATCCTTACTACCAAAATGGGTACCAGAAGCTTCTCGGAAGCCCTGGCAACTGACCACTTGCTTTCACCAGGAATAGGGGCCTTTTGTCTGAATACCTTGCCCTCAGGTAACTTCCCCTCTCCCACCTTTGTAGAGTAAACATAAGAGGTGGTATGCATTTCTATAAATTCGGGAGTGAAAATGAACTCTATAAAACGTTAATGGGGTTTTCTCTCCTCTTTGTAACTTAGAGTTTTGCCAAAATATAATTATTTGCTATATAACTGTGTGGTTTATTTTGTCCGTTTGTTTGTTTTTAAAGCCCTAAACTAAATTTGCAAAACTGGTTTGTGAAGTAAATCAGCAATGCCATTATAAACATACCTTTCCATGTATTTTCTAAACGCAATCTTCTAGGTATTTCTCAGTATCTTTAGGCTATTTGACATTTGCTGTTTATCATTTACACCTGCTTAATCCCTTTTCATAACTTGATGTTTGTTAGCTTTTTACCTAATTTACCTAAGAGAACTGTTGATTTATTTTTTAATTAAAATAGTCTTTATAATTACTATCTTATCAAAAAATCTTGTTTTCTTGTGAGGTCTGATCAGTTAGTGTTAAAAAGATATCTGCTAATGTCATGTAAATAAACGATGCAGTTTCCAAAAGGCAGATGTTGTCATGCTTTTACACTGCACTCTTTTGGCTTGATTTTAAATTTATAAAGTTATTTTCATCAAGCGGCTTTCCTTTGCATTAGATACAGAATGTTGTATTATGAGTGGAATTTTAGTAGTTATCAAGTGTATAAGTAAATTCTCCAAATGTGAGGTATTATTTTTGCTGGCTGTGATGTGGAAAGTGCATAAACCTTGCCACATAGGCTTTAATCTATTAAGGATTTTATGTTAACATATGCATTAAGGTCTGTCCAGTATAATAGGATTGTCATGTTTGAAGCAAGGTTTTGAGGTTTGATAATATTGAGCATTTCTACTCTTGTGTAAGTGATATATGAAAAGATTCTTGGAATAGAGAAGCTAATACTCGTCTCTGTAAGGATTTGTCATAAATAGAAGAGAAATTGCTTGAGCAATATTTTAGATGCAAGATAATGATCGTTCATGCAGTGAATGCTCAGGGCATGGCTGTGTTTGAGCAGATCTGCTGCATGACACAGAATTCTGTAATAGCCATTGATGACAGCTGCTGCTTCAGTTCTACCTGTACCCAAGGAGCAACCAATACAGTTTTTCCAAAGGGAAAGAAAATAATTTCCTTTGTGTTTTATTACAGAATTAGTATGGGGAAGCTTTATAAAAACTGCTAATAGATTTACTGGGATGTCAGTACTTGAAAAAGTATGGAATGGGCCTTAGAGTGAATGGATGAGTGTACTAAGCTGTCTTTAGGAAGTTAGCTGGAGTAAGAATCCACACTGAAGTCCTTCTGTGTCATGGTGAAATAGAAGCAATTACTTGGAAAGCATTAGCAAAGCAGATGTACTATTCAGTGCCCCACCTCCTAGGATGGAAGAGATGACACTGCACCAGATGCCTTAGACCGGTATGGGCTAGGGTCCTAACTGGAGATTTGCCTGGAAAGGAAGATCTGTCTTTAGACTATGGCAGGTCAAGAGGCCTGATGAGTGCTAGGTAGTCCATGTCCTGTTTAGTAGCCTGAAGAGTCCCATCTGAAGCTGTAGGGTTGTAGTTTGGACTTGCCTAGTGTGCTATACCTTGTGGACAGCTGGGAACAGTAGGTCCAGGCTGGTTGTGCAAACAGGGGAATGCCTGGCCCTGCTTAAGAGGGTTGGCCCATGTGCACCTTCACAGAATGCTGCAGAATGGATCATGCAGGTTCTCTCCATGCTGGACATCCAGCAGGCCGTGCAGGGTTCTCCATCTTACACTCAGCCACCAAATACACATCTGACAATTCTTCAGAAGTTCAAGATGGAATTAAATAGAGCATGCAGGTATTACTATGGAGTGGCCACGTTACCCAGGGGTAAAGGGGTGATATCCTTCTGCTGTACAAATTGGTGCTAGAGGGTCTAAGAAGGTGCCAGTCAGGTATGGTAGATAGTGAGGGGTGTACTTGAAAAGTCTGATGACAGGTGTAGCTGCTGTGGTTGGCATTGCCATTTAGGAGTCCCCTGTGATTCCCTGTAGCTTTCAGAATGAGGGAATGGTAGCCCTTGCAATGTCCCAGATGAGGGCATGCCATCATATTTTGTGGTAATATCTATTACTACTTAACATTAATTTTTTATATATGTAGAAGTACTTTAACCTTCATGTACCTAAGGCAGTTTTTCATCGTCTCTTATCTTCCGTCTTTCTTTCCTAAAAAAATATCCTTAGAACCCAGTAGTTTCCATACATTTTATCTTCAGGTGTTCAGTATCTTGCATCAGCAGTCAGCTGTTTCTACAAAGCCATTTGCTGATGTCTTGGGTTCCTCAGAAGGTTAATTTTCTGTGGACTTGATGAATGTGACTCTAATGTTACCTGTCAAATTTTACACATTTTATCTCAGCCTGCAGAGCTAAAACTCATTTACTCCAAATCTTACATGAACCATAGTAACGGTTTGTTACTGGGTGAAATACTACTTTAATACACTGCATTAAAATTAGAACTGCATTAAAATTAGAACATCCCTAGAACAGACAGGATTGACTTAATTTTTGTTACTTCACAGTTCACCAACTTTTCCTAGGGCATTACTAAATAGATTCAGTGAATTTCTGTGTGTCCTTTGGATATTAGGTATTGTTGCTCTTGCAGTCTTCTGACTAATTTTTACTGACCTTAAGTCTTTACTGTGTAGTTATTTTTTTTGTAGCAGCTTGTGTGATGTTTTTTGGTAAAGTTTTTTCAAGTACCAAGAGAAGATTTTAGTTTCTTGATTCTGATTTTGTTTCATAGGTCTGAAGGATTAAAATAGACATATTTTACAGAAGTTTCATTTTGTATTTGTTGTTTTTTGTGTTTTTTCCCCGTTCTCTATCACATACATGCAAAATTTTCATTAGTGCCTTACTGTTTCAGTATAAGTCAATCACATGTTGCATTATAAAGTCTGTCTGTAGTTTGTCTGCCACTCACTAAATGGCAGCTAAATCTTTAATCCTGTATGACAGCAGTCTACCTCACCTTTTCTCTTCTATCACATCTGGATCAAGAAGGGAATGCTACTAAAAACTCTTCTGAATGTCGTTGTGCTTACTGTTACTGGTATGCAGAGCATTTTGTTAATCTAGGGAGTCTGTCTTTTTCTCATCTGGGACTTGCTGCCAACTAAGTAGATCTAAACATCTTGGTACTTTGGACTTAACTAGTGATGTTCTGCCATGCAGAAAAGTATAGCAATGCTCCTGAACTCAGCATTTGCAGGTGATGTTTTGTTCCTGAGACACTGATACTCCTTCTGGCTGCAGGAGAGAAAATACAAGAGAGGAGATTGTTATGTTGCCTGCAGCATGCTATTTACTGTGATTTATTTTTTTTCCCCTACATAAAGGTGGGAAGGATTTTTATTTTTTTTTTTATTATTATGATTTTTTTTTTTTGGATAAAACCAGTTATTGAAAGTCAGCTTTGATTTATGATGTTACACTGTATGAGAGAAACTCACTCATAACAGTACACATTCTGGTGATCCCAACGCTTTATTTCTGTGGCAGATTTGACAAAGAGTTAGTTCTGTTCCTCTTCTGTTTAAACAAGAAGTCTTAATGTTTGAAATGGTACAGTGAGCAGAATGACAGTAGACCTCCTTCTCTCTGTTATCCAGAGTCATGGGAAGCCAGTATCTTCCTCAAACTCAATTGAAGAAAGGCTGCTTTTCTTGCTTCAGAAATCTTACAGAATTCCTTCGTGATCTAATAACAGGGTTCAGCCAGGTGAAACAGGAAAAAAAACCTAGTTATCTTTCTATTACATTTCTGCTGCTTTCTTATTGATACAATTTCCAGTGCTTGGCAAGTTCCCATTTTTCAGAGCCAATTGTTTGGAACTACACATCTTTTTAAAGGAGTTCTACGTCATAATGAGAGAAGCAAAACATGTGTCACATGTTATGATTTAATAGTCTGTCATGATTACAGCATACCTGTAGGACAGAATTGCTGAAGGATTTTTATTTAAAAAGCAGGGGAGGCCTATGGTAGAACCAGGTGGAAGAAATGGTAGCAGTGCAAACCAGCTGAGAATTCCATGTCCAAATGCAATCCACACTTCCATTATTTCTCCATTAAGTCTAGAGGTTGGAGTTTCTGTTGACAAACTAGACAAGGCATCTGGTATTCTCTCCAGACCTTTGTGGAATGTTGCTCTAAGCTTTATGTGCTATGTGGCCTTCATTACATAAAAATCATAAGCTTGTACTATCAAAGAAGTGCTTTCCCCTGTCTTCTCTACTGGTTTTGGTCGATTTTTGTTTCTAGTTTCACTTCCTGGCTATCTTTGTAGGCGTGGTGGAGTGCTCCAGTTAGAGCTCCAAGCCTGTGTCGTCACAAACAAAACTTCAGCAAAGAAATATTTCGGGCAAGGAAAGAAATGTATATTTTGTCTAGATTTTTTCTTTGCTGTTACTGATTTAGAGAGAAAAGAACTAAAAGAACTGTTGTGAAAAAAATAACTTATTACTTACTCTACATATAATTTTTACTACTGTACTGTTATCGTGCAATCTTTTATGCTTTTCTCTAAGCTCTTAGTCTGGACTCTGTAAATTAAAGTTGAACCATCTATCTAACTGTATAGCAATATTTACTGCATGTATATATGTGTGTATATGTATGTACCCAAGGGAGCTATGTGAGGCTGCTTGTGATGTTGATAACTTCGTATTTCTAGATTCTTGCATTTAAAGTGTAAAATATTTTATAGCATTAATGTACCTTATATAATTGAATATTGAAACAGCATTGAAATTCATCCTATCAATCAGCTATAGCAATTCAAATCTCAAATTGTATGTTTTGAGAAAGGAGGAGTAGTTCATGAAATTGAAACTAAGTCCGTGATAACAGTTTTCCTAAGAATATCTTGTGGTATTAGCAAACCAAGTGTGTATTGACTCATTGGGGGGGGTTGGACTAGATGATCTCTAGAGGTCCCTTCCAACCCCTAACATTCTATGATTAACAGTGATATCTTACTGCTGCAGCAAAACTAATGTAACAGAATGGCTTTGGTGAGCTCAACCATGTCTTTTATTTCCATTCCTCTTGCCTTTTCCTATTTCCCTTTCTCCAGCTCAACATAACCCAGAAATGTGCATGCAGCCCAGAAAGTCGACTGTATCCAGTGTTCAAGGGCAGGTTGGATCAGGATTTGAGCAAGCTGGTCTAGCAGAAGGTGTTCCTGCTTATGGCAGGGGAGTCGGAACTAGGTGATCTTTAAAGTCCCTTCCAATCCAACCCATTCTATGAATCCCTTTACCTTTTCTCTGTTCTGCTTTATTCACTTGTTCTTAGTAGTGGGTGTTGACACTTGGTCTGTTCCCTAGAAAAGGAACATCAGTCAGAAGTTTGTAGGATGTTGTGCAGGGAAATGGCCCTTGTATTGAGGCCTCTGCTCCCAGTTTGACTCACTTTTAAGGAGTCATTAATTCATTCTAAGGAATGGACACCAAGGTGAAAAACAAATCGCAGACTAGGGTGGACCTATCTGCTTGTGTCAAATCAGAGAGAAGAATGTGTGTGTGTCATGAAGTTGGTGACATTGTTAGTTCTGAGTAGTTTTATGAAAAGCTCGTAGAGAATGGTTTTCCCTGATCAAAGATTTCTAATTATGAAATATCATGACACGATTGATTTCTCATTACTGTATATTCAGGATTACATGACTCTACCCTAACCTTATAGGAAGTACCTCTCTGCTTTACATAAAAAATGTATCATAAATACGATAGCCTAATAGGTTCTCACAGTTCAAGCAATTAAGCATTCTCGGCTACAGTGCTAAGAGACAGAGTAGTTCTTTAGACATAGAGATAACCTGCCCACCTCCAAAGCTGGGCTGCCTTCTCCTTAGATTCTGCCTGTCAATAAATATTAGAAAATGTCTCCAACACCAGAATATTAAAAATAATATTAACATTTAGTTTAATAATAAAATTTAAATGTAATAACATTAAAATACTAAATTTCAGATTTTATCTGCATAACAATTTTGTCAATGAAGATTATACCAACTCATGACAAGTTCACTAGAACTTGCCCTAGACACACATCACTTTGTCAGTGGAACATCTTCTCCCTGAGTCTCTGTTGACTGAATGGGAAGCACCTCAGAAAGAAAAGTCAAAGCACACTCTCTCAGTGGGCATGTCCTGGATTGATGTACTGTGGGATCCTAGAACAATACCATCTGGAGACTTGTGGTTGCCCTAAGGCTTAAAAAAAATAATAAAAAATTCAAAATCCTGTTCTTTTTGTCATTTGGCTCTTCTTTTAATTTTATACATGAAGTCCTAAATTTTTGCGAATTCTAACTAATGAGCAGGGGTAGCTGCCCTAATAGACCAATGTCTAATTTTTACTTTTTTTAATATATTTTTTGAATTAGAGGCCACTGTATAAAACTGTTATATCAAGCAAGATGGAATGGTTCTAGAGTGCTGAAAATATCCAGCAGACAAACAAGTGTGTATTCTATGGAACAACTGAGTTGGGAAGGAGAAGGGAACTGGCATAAAGCCGTAAAATGTTGGCATCCTCAGTGGAAAATTGGCTCTGAACAAAGCAGATAGACAAAGCAGATGTGGTTGTTTTATATTATGAAGATACTATGTGTTTTGGGGAAACACCACAGTCTCCTCGGCTTTTACTCATCAGTCACATTCCAGCTGTGCAAGTAGAATGAAGATACCTGCTGCTCGAGGTACCTACAGCTGAAATACCTTCTCACAACTCAGCCTTTAAGAGTTTCTTTCTGTGGCTCTTGAAATGAAGATTGTATGTAATCTTACTGGTGGAGATCCTCTTATGTTCTCGTCTGTGCTGAATGAAGCAGCACTCAGAGCATTTTTCCTTTTGCTCACTGCAGCAGAGGTAACAAATTCAAAGCAATGCTCTCAGAAGAATTAAAAAAAAAAAAAAAAGTAGAAATTGGTAGGAAAATGCTTCTTTGTTGAAATTGCTTTCTCTGTTCTTATGGTCCTTGTTGGAAGGGACTGGCTCCTATTTTGTCTGTTTGAAGGGTGTCAGAAGTAACTTAAGAGTGGGTTTTTCTGTCTCCATTCTCCTCTTTACTGGTATTTTGGTGTCTTTTTTTCTGTGAACTTTGGAAAGCCATTCCTGTGGATCCCCTGGGCTTTGCTGTGCTATGTCTGCAGTTGAGACCAAGATGATGGTTAGATCTGTCTCCAAGTTGAGTGGCATTTCTGGTGTAACATAGCAACAGGGAATCCTGAGGGGGACTTCTTCCACAGAGCATGAGTCTCAGGAGACTCTGTGTGTGTAAATGGCAAAATTATTACAGTTTACATTTGCTGTATAAATGTGACTATAAACTAACACTGATTTGTGATTCTGTGTGTCTTAACTAGAAAGTCAAGAGTGAGAGATACCATGGCATGGCTGAAAACGTTCAATGTCTGCATTTGTCCTTCTAGGAATTTGAATTAGCTGAGTCAGGTGAGACTTGTCAGTATGATTTCTGAAACAGGAGGCTTTATATTTTGCAGTTACTGATGGGATGTCTTACTGAGGCAGATTATTCAGCTCTTCTCAGTGCTCTTTCTTGTTAAAAGGAACAAAGAAGAGTAACCAGAAAATGAAATTATTTCAAGTCCTTTATTCCCCTCATAATGTTTTTAAATGGAGCATTTAGAAGTACATTAGTTGTCAAAGAAAATGTATTGTCAATAGCCTTATCTTAATATATTTTTAGTACTGAAATTATTAAAATATATTATTCATGAATCAAAGCTTGTTCCTTCTGGATAGTTTATGTCTTGTAAGCAATACAGAAACTACTACAACACTTCTGTAATAAGAACCATGTCTAGTATTGTTTGCAAATAAATCCTGAATAATTTTGGACTTGGTAAATTGAAAAAAAAATAAAATTAACTGAACTTTTAATTCTGGACAAGCTTCTTCCCCTGTGCATTTCCACTCCCAGGTGCCTTAATCTTTTATTAGTTCACAATTAAACTGACAGGTGATGAACTGTAAGTTGATGATGTCTGGCTGGATGTTTCATAGGACTGATAAAATCAATGTTTGCTTTTTGTCAGGCTAGGTAAATGCTTTTCCAAAGCTTACCAGCATAAGAGGCAGTAAAGCAGTTGGACGTGTTTCAAGCCACACTTAGAAACTGTTAAGAGGAAAAGCTTCCCAGCTTTCTTCACTTTCTTCTACTTTCTTCCCCCGAGTATCTGAATTAATAAGGACCTCATAGCTGGCTTCGAAATAGATCTCTTGAAGGGGGAGGACCAGTTGAGTTGCACTTCCTGGGGTGTTGCTTCAAGGCAGTGTTCAGTGGTGTTGGACAGACAAACCTTTTTGCTTTCTGCCTGTAGAATATCAGCGCTGGGAGGTTTCGGGGGGAACGTCACAAAAGATACTGCAAACAGTAGTATTTTCTACTGCCTAATCTTGTAAAATTGGACCCAATTCATGAGCAGAAACACTTTTCCATGGCAGATAGCGTGTGGTTTAGTATAGCCTTTCTTTAGCTTGTGATAGATACAATGCTAGAGCTGTTGATTTGAGGTGTTTTTTTTTTGTCATGTTCTCTCACAAGGATGTGAACCATTTGACACTCACTTAGATTGTTCTATTGTATCATCAAATCGCAGCACCTTTGAAGTACGATGACATTTATTGCATATGTAATCTTTTACATACATTTTTAGCCCTGGTATATCAGATTGACGTTTCAAGTTTTCATCCAGTATTTCATATACACCATGCTGTTATGGGTGTGTATATATGTGTGTATGTATATTTTTTTTTTAGTTGTGTTACTAAATTCTATGATTAAACCTAATGAATATTGTAAATGAAACTTTTCATTTCAAGATTTTAAACTGTAAATATATATAGAAAGATACTATTTATAGGGCGTAGCTTTTAGTTGTTACTCCTGAGTGAATTCTAAGCCACTCCTGCTTGCTCTCAAAATGACAGTTTAAGTTGTAGAGGTTTTGGATTTTTTTTTTCTCCTTTTGAAAAACTAAAGAAGAATGAAATCTATTAACTTCTACCTTGCACAGTTTAAAATAGTTCAGTACTTTGAACCAAGGATTTGTTATTTTGAATGATCAACAAATTAGAAGATACCTCATAATATATTTAATTTTGTTTATATTTGTAAAAGAAGTCAATGAGGTAGGAAACTTTAGAGGGACAAGGCGACTTTGTGGTACCATTTCTTTTCAGGGTGAAGTTGCACCTAAGATGATTTCCTCATCCCAGACCATTGCTCTCAGTTACATTGTCACCTAAGCGTGGGACAGCTCAGATTGCTTTATACGTGTTTACTTAAGGTGCACGTTTGTTTTTAGGTTCACCAAAAATCTGTCACCTGACAAGATCAACCTGAGCACATTAAAGGGCGAAGGTCAGCTGACCAATTTAGAGCTGGATCAAGAGGTACTTCAGAACATGCTGGATCTTCCAACATGGCTTGCTATAAACAAGGTCTTTTGCAATAAAGCGTCCATTAGGGTGAGTATTTTTTTGTGCCAGAATGGTAATTAGCCAAATCTTTATTTTTTCCTTCTATCCCTGTAAACTTTAAACCAGTTGTGTATTAATAAAAAATTGTGATAAGTGCTTGATAACATTTTAGAGAAAAACTAAGATATTACCAGCAATAATTTCTTACTAATTTCTCATGTGATTAAATGAAATATATATGGAAATGACAAAAATAAGCAGTGATTTATTTTTTTTTAAATTTCTTTCTGAGTAGAATGTGTTCCTACATGTTCTGAAATAATTGTAGAGATGAAAGCTTGTATTTGCCCATGATAATTAGTCTCCTATAATTATTTATTATCCTCTTTTTTTTTTTTTTAATGTGTTATTTCTTCTTTTTACCCCTCTCTTTCTGTTGCTTTCCTTCTTGTTCCTTTCCTATTAAAAAAAAACCCCATAACCTTTTTGAGGTTTTCTGGTCTCTGTGGGAAATGTGGAAACATCTAGCAGGTGTTGCATTTTTTGGTCTTTGTGGATGCTAAGAATTGAAGCAATATATATCATCGCTCCTGAATTGTACTAATATGAGAGTAAAAAATGAAGATATGGCTTGGTTTTGGCAGAAGTTATGATCTGGTCAAACTTTGGCACTTTTTCAGTCTTTTGGGTTTTGTTTTGTTGTTGGTTTTTTTATGTTGTTGGTTGAGGTTTTTTTTCCCCTAATGGGAGATTGCCCTGATTTTTCTGAATGCAGTGAACTTGATGCTTTGTTGCAGACGTTCAGTTATTTTTAGGCCAACAGAGCAAATATGGATTTTCTTTCCTTTTAAAGGAAAGAATGTAGAAGATGGTATTGCTTTTTCCGATGCTTGTAACTCAGTATTAGAGAGACATTCTGTTTTGTTCCTCTGTGTTCTTTCTATTCAGCGACAAGTAGATTTGGAAGTTCTGGTTTTAACACTAAAATACATTTACGTATGTGCATACATTTATAATATTTTCAGATAAACTTGATGTTTTGAAAGCAATATTATTCTGAGTTCAGGAGTTAAAAATATAATGTGTATATACATAAACTGCATTCTAAAAAAAATGCCTTATTTTATTGTATTTTTAATATTTACTTTGCTTTAGAATAATATTTTTCTTTGCAGATACCATGGACAAAATTGAAAACACATCCCATCTCTTTGGTGAGTTCTGAGATCAAATCCCAAATATATTCCGTAGCAGAATTTATCTCAAATATGTATATAGTTCTCTTGACTCCAGAAATAGCTGAAACCTTAACAGGCTTTTACTAAGTGTCCTCTGGGTAGTGGCAGATCAAGATGGAATGCCTAAATGTTTTTGTTGGTAGGCTTGTTTTCTTCATCTATGCCTTTGGGTGTCCTCACTGTAATGTTTGACTGTTAGCTAATTTCTGTCAAGTTCTTCAGTCAATTACATCTTAATTTGGATTCACCTAAAGGGTAGTTATTTGTTCAACTAACTGTTTTACAAGTTCCTGCCTGTCTTTTGGAGTGGTCCTTTCTAAGGACTTTTCCATTCTACATCTGTGTTCTACCCAATGATCTCAGTTATAGCAGGTTTGATGCGCACAACATTTACAGGGTTTCTATAACAGCCCAGGATTCAACTTGAAGATAAATAGAATTTAAAATATGTAAATAGGGCTGAGCAACAATTAGAATTAATATTAATTCTTGCATTTGTTTAATTTTGCTCTTTCTTTATAAGTATACTGAGAAATATGGTAGCACCAGAAGTGATATACTTGAGGATGGCTAAACTTTCTTAATTGTGTTTACTAAGGAATGAGTATTCCTTTAACCGTCGTGCTTCCTGGCCTTGCAATGAATTATTGAGTGTGCTTGTAATGCCTTAGTTCTGAATCAGACTTGGGAAAGACATGTTGTTTTAAATACTTGATGCATTGGCTGGTGAGCCGGTTGTAATGTACTAATGTACTGCTTCTTCCCAACACCCAGAGCTTAAAGTGTGGTAATGCTGAGTTGGGATGATTCAGCCTCATGACTGTAAAATGCAACTGCCAAATTAGGAAATCAGTTTAAGCTGTGCTATTCTTAAGGATTACATACTTTGGCCTACAGTAGTGAGGCCTGATTGTTTGCTTTGCTTCTACTGAACTTGCATTAGCAATCTTTGAGACTAAGATAATGTTCAAGGTCACATACATAAAGCTTTCCTTGAACAAGTGCATTAAATTGATAACAATGGTGGACTGTACAACAGCCTTTTTGGCTTCTAAAGGAAGGTGAATTCCATGGCCTAAATGTCCAGCTTCAGCCCTTTATTACATCACTGAACTTCCACTGTGGTGGGGATAGTTTTGCTACTGAGGATTCCATTAAATTGAAATAGCAGCCTTGGTTTGCACGGAGCCCACTTACCTAGCCAAAGTACTTCCATTGAGCTGAGTTGCCCTTTGTGCAAATCTGTTAATGTAAGGGCAAATAGTACGTTATCTTTACTCATAATACATTTCTGTTTCTATATGATAAACGTTATCATTTTGAGGAGTGCTTTGGGAACCCAAGGATGCTATACAGCAGGTTTTCCTCTATCAAAGTACATTAGTTGACAGTGAGAAGAGACAGCTATCTACAGGCCGATGTTCTATGTTAACTCCCATTTATATTACACAAACTCCTTAAATCACTGTCCTGCTGTTCTTTGCACGAGTCATATAGTGAAGGAAATCCTTCCAAAGCTCTTAGTTTAAGAAAACTTAAAAGATTGGTCAAATATCCAAAAATATTAGGATAACTAGGAAAAATCTTGGCTTAGCACACCTACCCCGTCCTCAAACTAAGGGGTTGGTTTTTTTTCTTGTTTTTCATCTGTTATTTTTGCATGGCAAATTATTCATTGAGACAGCTGAGAAAATAATGCTAAAATGTGCATATTTACTGGCAACAACTAACACTTCCCTTTAAGCATCAAAATATAGTGAAGTATAAAAAATGCAGAGTAGAAAGTTTATGAATTTCTAGATAGTAGTCAGGGCGTTTTGTGGATAAGAATAACACAGAAAAATGTTTGTGGAGCAATTGGATTATAAAGACATGCAAAATTAACATAATACGATAGTAAAGTCCAGTAGGTAGGGCAGGTTGAATCATGAAAAATCTAAAATTGAGGACAAAGCTTTTTACTGTGATTTGTCTGATGTAAGAGAGGGTAAATGGAGGATTTCAGAAGGGGTAGTATAAAGTCAGAACTAAACAGGGAGGTAGTATTAGCTGTTGTGTTTTAAATGAACTTCCAAGGGGACAAGATTTCAGAACTATGAGCCTTAAATTAAGAGCCTTCCCAGGTTGTATGGTAAAATGAAGTCACAATCATTGTAATGGAAGTTAGGAGATTCTTGGATTTATTCAGTTGTTGGGAATAAGGTTTTGCATTTGGTTTGTTCCCATTCTGTTCACCTCCCTATTAGTATGCGTTGTTTGCAATGTGAGTTATAATTCTGCAATTTAAATATAGTCTTCAGTTAAAATAGGATTTAGATGTCTCATTCCCTTAACTCCCAGCTTCTCTTGTAAGGGTCTCACCTCAAGTACAAAGAATACAATAATAGCATGTGATTTTTACTATAATTTGATGTGTTACAAATTATATTAGAATATATCTTTTTTTGAAATTACTTGTTTTACTAGATGCACTGAAGATTCATAATCAGACACAGAGTGTATACACAGTTGTCTATATATTATAAATTCAGATTTTGTTTTAAATATGCAGCACAAAACTTCATCTATTGTCACAAATTTCAGTGGACTAGTTACAAATATTTTACATTAAAATTTCTTAAACTTATTGAACCTTTTAGAAAACTCAGGAGATATTAATTATTTCACTGAAAGAACAATTATATAGAAAGAAAACCCAGAGGAGTACACATAAATGCATTTCAAAAAGGGCATGATTTATTGAAAATGTGTGTGATGGGTAAATAATACTCAGGGATCAAGAATTCTGTGATCCAATATTTGACTAGGAAGGTCTGTTAGGATTCACAGAATTTAAAAATTTATGTGAATAAATTAAAAGATAATTCTGGTATGTTACAAAAGTTTGTGGTAAAATTGACGTGGTAAGAAATGGTTTATGTGCATTTTGGCAAAAGTTCTCAAGTGATTTTTTTTGTTTTTTTGTTTGCTTTTTTATTCTCCATGTGTCATCTGTCTACTTTGTTACCTTTTAGGTCTCCAATTTTATGTTTTGTTTTGGTTTTTTCTAGTCCTTAGATAAAGTTGTGATGGAAATGAGCACATGTGAAGAGCCACGTGCCCCTAATGGACCCTCTCCTATAGCAACTGCATCTGGACAGAGGTTGGTGATGATACTTACATGTAATTGATCAAGAAAAGTTTAAATTATTCATTACTATAAAACAGTTAGATCCCCTGCAGATTTCCGGAGGTATATAGGACTGCAGCTTGCCATATCCATCTCTCCAAAATTTTATTTTATTACTTGTGAGTGGAGTTACATATTGTATAGCGTCAATGGAATTATTCAGACCCAAGCCTGGAAACTATGTACTTCTGAAATATGTATAGAGCTTTCTAGGCATGTTTCGTATGGGTGCAACTGCTGCATCAAAACTTTACCATGTTTAATTTATATTAATGTTTTTAAAAATTAAAGCTATCTTGCCTGTAATGTATTTGGAAAATACATGTAATGTTGTAGTGCAGTTTAATTTTTTTTTAATATATTTTTCCTTTGGCCTAAAAAGGAATATTAAGGGCTATTAGTTTGGTGGTTTAAAGTTTTATTTCCTTTATTACATCAGCCAAATCATACTGAAAAATGTTATGCACACTATTTAGCCCCAAAATCAAGTAATGCTGTATTGCATTACATCAGTGATTTAGCATATAGCGTTACATCAGTGATTCCCCCCCCCGCCATAAATTTTGTTTTTATGGACCCAAAACACTTTTCAGTGGGCATAGGGAGCTATATACAGAGAAACAAATGTGATGATACAAATTTATTTTCTTGTTTTAAATTCTGAGTAATATGTAGAATTAGTCCACAGGCCTCAATGTCTCCTAGGGTACAGCTTGAAAATCATTGCCATAGAGATTCTGTGTAGGATGAAAGTTCTAAAAATGAAAAGGAATGGCAAACCACAGAAAATGTAGTTTTAAAAAAAGCAGGAAAAAAAAAGGCAAAACATTTTAGATGTCAAAAGAACATCTAAAATAAAATTTTCCATTTTCTAATGAAAACCATTTGGAACAGATAAGATTTTCATTAAAAATTAATTGCACCTGCTTAATCCTTTTTAATACTGGAATACATATTGATTTTGTGTAGAAACATAACCACCATTTAGGATGCCTTTCTTTTATAGAATAAAACAAAGCAAATAATTTAGACTATTTTGCATATATGAAAGATTTTAGTTTTAATCGGCAGAATAACTTATTGAGATACATACTAACCAGATTGAAATTGTCAGATAATTCATTTGACATTAATTACTCCTTACGTATACATAAAGATGAGTAAGATTTCTGTGTAATGCAGAAGACTGTTATATATTATGTATATATTTCAATTTTTATACATTTATATACGTATCTATAAAATATTTATTATGGCGAAACCGCAATAATTGTCATACTTCATGGAGATTGATCTTGGTCCAAAATATGTTCTTTTATGACTGTTTTGAGATTAGAATCAGAGGGTGAAAATTATTGTAAACTAGACCAAATGTATTTAACAAAAATTTTTAACTGGAGAATACCTCCCAAACTTATTTTATGGTTTGTTTCATGTTGTATTTCAGCTGTTTAATAAGTTTAATTCTGTACCCTTTTACTGTGTGTTTATTTAATTTGTTGACATTTCACTTTTTAGTGAATATGGCTTTGCTGAAAAAGTGGTAGAAGGCATTTCGGTTTCTGTGAACTCCATTATAATAAGGATTGGTGCGAAAGCCTTTAATGCTTCATTTGAACTTTCCCAGCTGAGAATATATAGTGTAAATGCAAACTGGGAACATGCTGACCTCAGATTTACTAGAATACAAGAAGTTCAACGTGGAGAGGTAAATAGTACCTTTTGCTAACTTTTTTTTCCTTGTTTTTGTGGTGAAGGGGGGGGAGGTTGAATTGCAAACTTCTAGAGCATAGAAAATGTTGCTACTGGGGATGGAGAAATTGTGTGCTCCGTAATTCCAGCTGTCCTCTAGGAACATAAGGATTTTAAAATGTTGAATATGAATTAGCTCAAATGTCATAGCTCTAGCAGAAGCCAAAATGGACGTTTAGGGAAGAGCAAAGACCAGGACAAGTATATGTACTGTTCCCCTCTTACATTCTTCAAGCTTGTGACTATTTTTATATGCAAACTAGACCAGACTTGAGGAGTACTGAAAGAAAAAAGAATTTAAATGTGGACAGATAAAGCATTGTGCTGGGGTTTTTTTATTATTATTGTTTTTATTATTTTTAAAGCTTTATCTGGCTATTTACTTGCTTGTGAGATTTTGCATAATGAGGATTCTTTTTGTTTTTTTTTATTAAAATTCAGTTAAAAATGCTTAAAGGAAAAGTTCCTAGGCAAGAACTAAATATTTTTCTCGGAATAACCAAAATCAACCTGACCTAGTGGGAGGTGTCCCTGCTCATGGCAGGGGGGTTGGAACTAGATGATCTTTAAGGTCCCTTCCAACCTTGACAATTCTATGATTCTATATGTATACTAAAAAGTAATAGCAGTGAAGTGCATACTCTGCTACTGTCTGAAAGAACTTAACGTGGAAGTCCTAGGTTGGTGTACATTATTCTTTTGCTTTCTCCCATGTGACCAAAGTAAAATGTATAGAGTGTAAGGTTGATTCTAAGTATTCTGTGTTGTATTGAGAAAGACTTATTTTAGCGTGTGTGTCTGGTCTTGGGTAAATAGATGTTTTGAATTTTGCTCATGTTTGCTTATTTTGAGATGATTATTCCCGAACAAGCAGAGTCCATCGAGTTAAGGAGTCTGGTAGTTATTTTTTATATAGAGGAAGAAACCCCAAGCGAATGTTAGTTAAAAATACCTCAAAAATAAGAATTTTAAAAGTATTTTTCTGGCAGTTTCTTTCCTGCAACCTATCTGTATGCTAATGCTCATGTGTTAATGAAGTATAAAGAGGAAGAATTAATGTTTGACTAGATGGAATTTTTGTATTGCTGTATTTTTTGATTTCATGTTTTTTAGGAAGAATTTAATTCTGCATAGTTGCCCCATACAAAACAGGACTTTCTTTGGGGAATGTTCCTACTAGTACAATGAATTCCAGAAACACAAATTTCTAGGAACTATTGTGAATAATTTGTTACTAGTAGATTGCATGAAAAGATGAAAAAACGAAACAAACACTGTGCTATAATTTGTGCAGAACTATGTTTTAAGGGAGTTACCTTTTAGCTTTGCACTGTAGCTACACTCCTAACATAATAAGAAATCTCCTTAGAACTTTTTTAGAGGTTTCCTTTCACACTGCATCTCCTGGATGAGGAGGGTAGGTACTTGGCTTTTCTGCAAACAGTACTTTTCAAGCTATTTTGGACTGTGCCTTTCCATCTCACCCGCCACGCCTTAGGACCTCCTCAACTGAGAAAAAAAAAAAAGGAGGGTAATTGTAGTCTGTGACTCTGTTCTGAGGGGAACAGAGGGCCCCATTTGTTGACCGGCCCCATTTGTTGACCAGATCCATCCCACAGGGAAGTCTGCTGCCTCCCAAGGGCCCAGGTCAGAGATCTTAAAAAAGAAACTTTTGTCTCTGGTACACCCCTCTGACTATTATCCTCTATTGGTTATTCAGATCAGTAATGATGAGATTCCAGAAAGGAGTCTAACAGCAATTAAAAAGGACTTCAGGGCATTGGAGCGACTAGTTGAAGGCTTAGGCGCACAGGTGGTGTTTCTGTACGTCTGTCTCAGAGGGGCAAAAGGATACTTGCGTATGAGTTGGAGGGGCTTATTGATAGGGCTTTAAACTAGATCCGAAGGGAGAAGGGATTTGAACCAGGCTCACCAGAGTTGAGCCTAAGGGTGGCCTGCCAGTTTTGGAGTGAAATCATCAGCCCACCTCAAGCGCATCTACACCAATGCAGCAGGAGGAGCTGGAAGCCACTGTGCAGCAGGGCAGCTATGACATCATTGCCATCACAGAAACATGGTGGGATGACTTTCATGACTGGAGTGCTGCAATGGATGACTATAAGCTCTTTAGAAGGGATAGGCGAGGAAGGAGAGGTGGCAGGGTAGCTTTATATGTTAGGGAGTGTTTTGATTGTGTTGAACTCAATGACTGCAAAAGTGTGGTCGAGTGCTTATGGGTAAGGATAAAGGGGAAGGCCAATGAGGCAGATATTGCGTTGGGAGTCTGTTATAGACCACCCAATCAAGACAAGGAGGTTGATAAAGTGTTTTACAAGCAGCTGGCAGAAGTCTCTAAATCGACAGCCCTTGTTCTTGTGGGGGACTTCAACCTACCAGATGTGTGCTGGGAATACAACACAGCAGAGAGGAAGCAGTCCAGGAGGTTCCTGGAGTGTGTAGAAGACAACTTCCTTACTCAGCTGGTAAGCGAGCCCACAAGGGAAGGTGCTCTGCTGGACCTGCTATTTGCTAACAGAGAAGGACTGGTGAGTGATGTGATAGTTGGAGGCTGTCTTGGGCTTAGCGACCATGAAATACTTGACTAAGCAAGGAAGGGGTTCAGCAAAACTAGTATTATGGATTTCCAGAGGGCGGACTTTGACCTGTTCAGGTCACTGATTGAGAAAGTCCCTTGGGAGGCAGTCCTAAAGGGCAAAGGAGTCCACAAAGGCTGGACATTTTTCAAGAATGTGCTCTTAGAGACACAGGAGTGAGCTGTTCCCGTGTGCTGTAAGATGAACTGGCAGGGAAAATGACCAGCCTGGCTAAAAAGGGGGCTTTTACAGGAACTTAGGAAAAAAAGGAGAGTTTATCACCTCTGGAAGAAGGGGCAGGCTACCCAAGAAGAGTCTAGGGATTTAGTTAGATCATGCAGGAAGAATGTCAGGAAGGCAAAAGCCCAGCTGGAACTCAGTCTGGCCACTGCTATAGGAGATAATAAAAAGAGGTTTTACAAATACATTAACAACAAGAAGAGAGCCAAAGAGAATCTCCATCCCTTACTGGATGTGAGGGGAAATTATGTCACCAAGGACGAGGAGAAGGCTGAGGTACTTAATGCCTTCTTTGCCTCAGTCTTTAATAGACAGAGCTCTTACCCTGAAGGTAGACAGTTCTCTGACCTGGAAGATAAGGATGAAGAGAAGAACAATCCCCTCATAATCCAGGAGGAAGTTAATGATATGCTATGCCACCTGGACACCCACAAGTCTACAGGACCAGATGAGATTCACGCTAGAGTACTGAGGGAGCTGGTGGGGGAGCTTACCAAGCCACTCTCCACGATTCATCAGCAGTCTTGGTTAACAGGAGAGGTCCTGGAGGACTGGAAGCTTGCCAGCTTGACACTCATCTTCAAGAATGGTCAGGGGAACTACAGGTGTGTCAGCTTGACCTCAGTGCCAGGGAAGATTATGGAGCAGCTCATCTTGGGTGCCACTCACATGGCAAGTTCAGGACAACCAGGGGATCAGGCCCAGCCAACATGGGTTCATGAAGAGCAGGTCCTGCTTGACTAACCTGGCCTCCTTCTATGACCAAGTGACCCGCCTAGTGGATGAGGGAAAGGCTGTGGATGTTGTATACCTGGACTTAAGTAAAGCATTTGACACGGTCTCTCACAGCATCCTGCTGGAGAAGCTGGTAGCTCATGGCCTAGACAGATTTACTCTTCGCTAGGTTAAAATCTGGCTGACTGGCCGAGCCCAGAGAGTCCTGGTAAATGGAGTTAAATCTAGTTGGCATCTGGTCACTAGTGGTGTTCCTCAGGGCTCAATTCTGGGGCTGGTCCTGTTTAACATCTTCATCAATGATTTAGATGAGGGGATTGAGCGCACTTTCAGTAAGTTTGCAGATGACACAAAATTAGATGGGAATATTGATCTGCTTGAGGGCAGGAAGGCTCTTTGGAGAGATCCAGATAGGTTGAATCAGTGGGCTAGGACCAATTGTATGAGTTTTAATAAGGCCAAGTGCTGAGTCCTGCACTGTAGTCATAACAACCCCATGCAAAGATAGATACAGGCTTGGGGATGAGTGACTGGAGAGCTGCCTGGCAGAGAAGGACTTGGGAGTGTTGGTTGACAGGCAGCTATACATGAGCCAGCAGTGTGCCCAGGTGGCCAAGAGAGCCAACAGCATCCTGGCCTGAGTCAGAAATGAGGTGGCCAACTGGAGTAAGGAAGTAATTGTGCCCTTGTACTCGGCACTGGTCAGACCACACCTTGAGTACTGTGTCCAGGTTTGGACACTGCAGTATGAGAACGACATTGGGGTGCTGGAGCAGGTACAGAGAAGGGCAACGAAGCTGGTGAAGGGTTTGGAAAACATGTCTTACGAGGAGAGTCTGAGGGAGCTGAGATTGTTTAGTCCAAAGAAGAGGAGGCTGAGAGGAGACCTTATTGCTCTCTACAGCTAGCTGAAGGGAGGTTGTAGTGAGGTGGGTGTTGGCCTCTTCTCCCTAGTAACTAATGATAGGACAAGAGGTAATGGCCACAAACTGTGTCAGGAAAGGTTTAAACTGGACATTAGGGAGAATTTCTCTACTGAAAGAGTGGTTAGCCACTGGAACAGCCTGCCTAGGCAAGTGGTGGAGTCACCATCCCTGGAGCTATTCAAAGGGTGATTGAATGTGACACTTCAGGGCATGGTCTAGTGATCATGGAGCCATTGAGTAGTAGGTTGGACTTAATGATCCTAGAGGTCTTTTCCAACCTTAATTATTCTATAATTCTATGATCTTGCTCACTTCATTGTGTGTGCCTCCTTCCCAAACACATTTGGTAAATTTTACTTAAGTCTCTCCTTATATGCTTAGGATATAAGCAGTAGAACTTTCAAATTTACAAGAGGAGAATGATAGCTGAAAAATAAGACACATACCAAAGAAACTTCCCTTTTCCATTTTCCCCATGACTGATGTAGTTTTCTTCAGCGAGTAATGTAGAAAGGAGCATTAGGGAAATTAGAATGAATGTTTTTTCTTCTTGATGTCTGGTTCTTGTATTGTTATCCTAAAGATTACTTGCTGGATCTTCTAGTAATCCGCGTAATGAATTCAAGGCTTGTGGGGTCTATATGGCATATAATGAGCTCAATGCTTAACTTTCACTTTTGTTTCAAATAAAACACTCCTAAAGCCTCTCCCATCCTGTAGCTTTGCTTCCCTCCCTGTTCTTTTCCTACCATTTAGCGTTTTGAAACTAAACTACACAATGCTTGGACAGATGCACCCTGCGCTGGGTTAAAAACTGGCTGGATGACCAGGCACAGAGAGTGCTTGTGAATAGTGCCACATCCAGCTGCTGTCCAGTGACCAGTGGTGTCCCCCAGGGTTCAGTACTGGGCCCAGTCCTGTTCAACATCTTTATTGATGACCTGGATGAGGGGATTGAGTCTACCCTTAGTAAATTTGCAGATGACACTAAGTTGGGGGGGAGTGTTGATCTGCTGGAGGGTAGGGAGATGCTGCAGAGGGACCTGGACGGGCTTGATCGATGGGCTGAGGCCAACAGTATGAGGTTCAACAAGGTCAAGTGCAGGGTCCTGCACTTTGGCCGCAATAACCCCAGGCAGTGCTACAGACTGGGGGATGAGTGGCTGGAGAGCAGCCAGGCAGAGAGGNCCAGGGGAGGTTTAGGTTGGATATTAGGAAGCATTTCCTCACGGAAAGGGTCATTAGGTGCTGGAATGGACTACCCAGGGAGGTGGTGGAGTCGCTGTCCCTGGAGGTGTTTAAGGAAAGATTGGATGTGGCACTTAGTGACATGGTCTAGCTAGGTGTTGTGGTGTTGGGTTCATAGGCTGGACTTGATGATCTCAGAGGTCTCTTCCAGCCTCAACGATTCTATGTTTCTATGTTCTTATTTTCCTCTACCAAAATCCAATGTAGTATGCAATAACTGTGACCTTTATTTTCTTCTGAATATTTTAAAAGCTGCTTGTTACTTCTGCCTGCTTGGAACTAGCTTAATATTTCCATGGCATTCTGAAGGTAGAGAGAGATCAGGGCTTTACTTCTTGACACCTGTAAGTGGCGTGTATTTGTTCTGTTCGTATGACTCTGCATGAAGGATACATGTGAGTATATACATACAGCTATATACGTGCACATGCTTAGGTGCAAGTAAACTGTCATATACGTGAAAGTGCTTTTTTCTTTTTCTCTCTCCTTAAAGGTTTTGACTTTTAAAGAAATCAACTGGCAGATGATCAGAATAGAAGCCGATGCAATCCAGAGTTCTAAGCACGAAATCATGAGTGCTCCAGTTCGACTGATTACTAACCAATCAAAAATTAGGGTGACGCTTAAAAGAAGGGTAAGCTTGAAAAGTCTGAAATACTTTATTATTTTCTGAATTAATTTTTAACTCATGCTCTTAATGCATACATCTGTATAGTAAAGGTTTTTACATTTAGGCCATATAAAACGTAGAATTCCCTGAACTAAATTTTTAGTAACTTATAATCAGTAAGACTGTAGAGTTTACAAGAAATATTGCAGACAGAGTTTGAAGATTAAGACCTTGCACAAGTCCTACTAATGAAATTGTTTGTATTTTCTTACCTTTCTGGGTTCAGCAATATTTACATTACATTTAAAGAAATGCATCTGTTTAATATACAAAGTATGTGAAACAAATAAAAATCAAGGCATAAATATACTGTATCATAGGTGGTACTTAGTTGATGACAAGAATACAATTTAAAACAAAATTAACAATTGTTATTTAAATGGAAGGAATTTGCTTTTTGGGTAGTGTGATTTTTTGCATTCAACCCCCTTTTTTTTTTCTTTTTTTTTCCTCTTGCTTTTTATATGAAAAATATAAGTATTTAAAGTACCCATTTGACTTGTTTAAATTTTTATCCTACAGTTAAAGGACTGCAATGTAGTGGCATCAAAACTGGTTCTGATTCTGGATGATTTGCTGTGGGTTTTGACTGATTCCCAGTTGAAAGCCATGGTGCAATATGCCAAATCTCTTAGTGAAGCCATAGAGAAATCAACAGAACAGAGAAAAAGCTTGGCTTCTGAAACAGCACAGGTATCATAATTGATTTTCTCACTATGACATTATCAGGTGTTCTAAAATACAGTATAATGAGGTTAGTTGTGTTAATTTATTTGAGAGAATGTTGTTACTCATTTTCATTCAGCTTTATATGTTAAATTACATTGAGAATGAACTTCAGTAGTATAAAGCATACTTTTTTAAATAAAGTTTTTGTGTATTGATGTTAATTGCAGAAAAGACAAAATTTATATATGTATTCATTCAAAAAGTTCATTATATATACTCATGTATGTACAGAGTATTTAGACTTCTATATTTACATAACAGTTGATAACTGTTTAGTAAATTTTCTCTCCAAATATTTTCTGGTTATGAATTTTAAAAAGAAATTAATTAAGATACACTAATTACATACATACTAATTTGTGGATAGCTGTACTTCCTGTAATGATTTAAAGTTCTTGTCCAGTTTGTTTTCATGGTACTGAAAAAATGGCTTTTAACAAGAGTTTTCCTTTATGCAGCTCTCTGGCTGGAATACATAGTGAAAAATAATTCTAATTTTAACATATTTCTGCTGACATAGATGTGATGTTGATGCTGCTTGTAAGATCGTCTTAGGTAATCTTGGTGGTCTTTCAGCACATACAGCAGACTAGACCAACTGGCCTTTTTCAGTGTTGGGGACCTCTTCTTGTCTGTGAAGAAACAGCACAAATGCACTGATAAAAGACAGTCCTATAAAAATAAAACAATTTATCAATGAGACTGAATAATTTGTGCAGAATCTCTTCCATTAGAGTACACTAGCTTTATTGTAAAGTTCCGTTCTTGTGGTGGTTCTGATGGTTTATGATGTGATTTGATGGGTTAGCTACAGTAATCTAATGGTTTGCTTTTACTGAACAGGGAGACCCTGATTCTTCAAGTCCCTGTGCTTGCACCTCACCAAGTCCCTGGTACTGGCAATGGCTCACATTTGACTCTATTGTGAAGTAGTTTGGGGTACTGAACTAGCAGAAATGACCCCCCCCCCAAACTGTTAATTTTCTGCTGGTTTAGTTCCTGAACCACTTGCAACAAAAGTCAGAAATACCAGTGCTGCAAGTGACGGGGGTATAAAGAAGTGTAGGGGAAGAGGAGAATGGGGGATGCACTGACATTGCCTCTTGGTGACACCTGATCCTTAGATCAGCTTAGCTCTTTATTCTAAACCAGCACACTTAAATCTCAGTAACGATCCATGGTGAATACACATGGCTTCGATTTGTCCTTATTTCAAAGGCCTGTTTTGAATAAGTAAAAGAATACTTATACTTGAAAGGATGGATAAACTCTATAAATTGATGTGATTAAATATCTTTTCAGAGCTCTGCCCCTGCACCCAGCTCTCAGCAGGTGAAAGCCCACCAAACAACAGCAGCACCTGATCAAAACGATGCGATAGTAAAATTATTTAATGATTTTGATGTTAAGGAAACTTCTCATCACTTAGTAATTTCCCATTTGGACCTACATATATGTGATGATATCCATTCAAAAGAAAAAGGTAACCTTTTTTTTTTTTTTTTTTTTTTTTAAGTAACATGCCTGTGAACCATAATCATCATTAGAGGACTTTTTTGAGGAGTAAAATAGTAGTAGTGAAGAGTCTGTCTGGTTAAGAGGAATGTTCAGAATTATCTTCAGTGTCTGTAGACACATTTAAAATTAGCTAGACGCCTCTATCAGGACAACATTTCATTATCAAATGTAATTATTTTAGGATAAATGCAATAAAAACTGCTAAAAGGACTAGTAGCTTCAGTGCTTTTCCTGTCTTCTAGAAACAGATTCTGTCCAGTCTGTTACTGCTGTGTTTTTTTTCTTTTATAAGTTAACTGGGTTATGAAGTAGCAACATCACTGTGGCTTGAAGGAGTCACTGTACAATCTGCTTCTGTAGTACTCTTATAAAAATATGGACTAATAAAAAGCAGTCATCTTTGTGTTACTAATGTGGAGATTTTAGTATGTCATGAAGCACATAGAAAGAATGGAATAAGTGTTCTGTGGCCTTAGAATTTTGTGTATAGTATTTGTACTTTGGGTTTTGTGTGTTGTAGGGGTTTTTTTTTTAATTAAATGCTATTGCATGTGCCATATTTAGAATCAGAAAAAAAGACAAATGACATTTCTTTTGTGCCTTTTAAAAGTGATCAGAAAAGAATGATATATCAGTGTATATCGAAGGAGCTGGCTAGTCACTGAAAAATTTAGAGGCATACAAGGTCTGCTGTAGAGTAGAGTATGAAAAACTTAGGGTTTAGTGAATTTATTTCCTGGATTAGGGAAGCCACCTGGCAGAGCAGCAGAGCTGGAGGTTTGCTGGCTAGAGATTTATTTCCTTTCATGCAGTGTATCTACTGCAGTTGGAATTTATCATTCTTAGTGAGATCTCATCATTGGCCCTTTATTTTTGGCCATGAAGCTTAAATCTAGCAGTGGAAAAATCAGAGTAAAGGACTCTCAGAAGACTGCTTCACTGCCATAATATTTGTCAAATAAAAGAAAACATTATATTTGCAATATTGTTGAACGTAAATGTTGACTTCAAATGACTGATTGTAATCATGCGTTCAGTGTGAAAAGTTTTGTTTCAGAAAAATTGCAGAAATTTGTGTACAAAGAGTTATCTTTACTTTTTAACAGCACTTAAAACAATATGCAATTTGTTAGTAGTGACTGCGTACAGAACACGGAGTTCTACAAGCTGATCTTTAGAAACCAGTGAAGACTACCGGAATGAAGATTTTGAGGGAAGATAATGAGTTTGTAAGGAGAGACAGTAAAGGGGAGGAAAAAGTAGCTCTTAAGCATTTAAAGGAATTGCAGTAGCATGAGAACTAACATGCTAAATACAATATTTGCAGAGTTGACCATTGTTTTATTTTACAGACTCCAGTAGGCGTGTTACAGGAGGAGCCATGCAGCTTTCCTTCAGCTATTTAACAGTGGACTATTATCCATTTCACAAAGCAGGTATGAAAGAGAGCATTTTGTGAATTAGCTGTGAATGTAACTGTCTTGCTTGAATGCTGAAAAATTTGTTTGCCTGTGTGTATCTATATGGCTTGGATAGTAATGTTCTAAGCATTTGAAATACACACCTTTTTATTTCCTTCTATATGCAACAAAAACAACAACCCAGGAACCAATCTAATTTCTGTCAACAAGCTATTTTATGCCAAATACGTTTCCTTTCCACTGTGCTGTTTGATCAACAAAACAGTGTTTACACATTTCTGACATGAAAAGGATTGTGTGTTGCCAGAGGAAGGCGGTATGGCAGATTTGAGAATTCACTAATTAGGTATTTGCAAAAGTCAACCTGCTAGATTTTTATTTTTCCATATAGAAGTCTATCATTTTATGTCTATTTCCAAGCAGTGTTTTGTTTATTTTATTTTGCTAAACAAAATTCCCAATGTGTAAAGGTTCAATTAAATAACCTTTTGTTAAGGAATTGTAATGAAGCAGATGTTACCAATTTCCAAAGAACCATTTCTTGCAAATAATTCCTAATAAATATGTTTTTCAGAAATCTAAAAAATTAGAAGAGACAAAATAAGTTTACTGTTGAACTTGAGAAAGGAGAATAAAGTACACTGCGGGAACCTTTAGTTGATGGAAGGGTTGGCTGTGCTTTGTTTTCCTTTTTACTAACACAGACTGGTTATTTTGGAGTTATTATCCACATACGTTAAAGATGTGAATTAACCATAGCTTGCCTTGCCTTATGTCCTTCCTGTCACTGGTGCTTGCTGGTGAAATTCTGTGATGTCAATCTGTGTCATTCATAAGTAGCAAGTGTAGTTTTTGCACCCTAAAAAAATGTGATGTAGAATAGATCAAATAAACATACACAGCCACAGAAAAGAATATGCTTTATAAAACCAGTATTCTTTCTTTGCTGTAGACCGGCCTAGTACGGCTTGAAATATGTGATACTGGTTGCCTGTCTTATGAAAGTGGGACCTTAAGGTACAGAGGTTTAAAACATTCCTGTCTGACCCGGCTATGCTTTTCACTTATTGTCACTTCTGATTGCTGCTGTGTCTAAGTGAGGGTCTGGTCTATCTATGGTTTCTGTGAGGTCACCACAGAGAAAACATAGAGAACCAGGGAAAGAAATGGATTGTTTCATTTGGAAGGATTCTTAGGCAGATGAACCTATGCACTGTAGGCTCTTGGATGGACGTGTTAGAAGCTCACTGAGAATGCTTTTAGGTAATGGCTACATGGGAAATAACTCCCACTACATGAAACCATAGATGGAAAAGATCATCTGCAGAGCAAAGGCGGTGCCCCTAAAGGTAGCGTTCTCCTGCAGTCTTAAATGACGTTCTGTACAACTGTGTTAAAGTAACAGAAATCTAGGTCTCGCTAATAAGCTATGACAAACTGCCAAAGGTGGTATTTGATCCAACAGGGTGTATGTGTGGAGGGGGAGGGAACATGACCAAAAGTTTCTTTTTCCACTTTAAGAGGTCATCATTGTCTCACTGTTTTAGAAAAGCGTGGCAATTCTATGGGCAAACCATTGTCACAGAGAGGAAAGTCCCTTTACTCAAAGTAAAAGGAGAACATACCAATCATGAAAGTTCAAAGGGAGTTCTCTGGCTGTGTCAATATCATGCCTTTATACACTGCTGTGTCAGGCTATTACCCGATACTGAGAGCATTCCTTCCCTGAAGTTGAGGCTCTGCAATATTCATAGAATCATAGAATAGCTTGAATTGGAAGGGACTGTAAAGATCACCTAGTTCCAATGCCCCTGCCATGGGCAGGGACACCTCCCACTAAGACCAAGTTGCTTAGAGTCTCATCCAGCTTGGTCTTAGGCACTTTCAGGGATGAAGCATACACAACTTCTCTGGGCAACCCTTTCCAGTGTCTCACCACCCTCATAGTAAAGAACTTCTTCCTAATGTCTAATCTAAATTTACCCTGCTCTAGTTTAAAACCATCACCCCTTGCCCTGTCACCACATGCCCTTTTAAAAAGTCCCTCTCCAGCTTTTCTGTAGGCCCCCTTCAGGTACTGGAGGCTGCTATAAGGTCTCCCTGGGGCCTTCTCTTTTCCAGGCTGAACAGACTCAACTCCCTCAGCTTGTCCTTGTAGGAGAAGTGCTCCAGCCCACTAATCATCTTTGTGGCCCTTCTCTGGACCCTCTCCAACAGACCCATGTCCTTCTTGTATTGGGAGCTCCAGAGCTGGATGCAGTACTCCAAGTGAGGTTTCACAAGAGCGTAGTAGAGGGCCAGAATCACTTCACTTGATCTACCGGCCAGGCATTTTTTTATGCAGCCCAGGATATGGTTGGCTTTTTGGGTTGCCAGCGCACATTGCTGATCCATATTCAGTGATTCATCAACCAGCACCCCCAAGTCCTTCTCTGCAGGGCTGCTCTCAATCCACTTGTCACCCAGCATGTATTTGTGCTTGGGGTTGCTCTGCCTCAGGTGCAGGACCTTGCACTTGGCCTTGTTGTGTACAACATAATTTAATAATCCACTAATATGGACAACGCAATATTAATACTCTATAAAGTGGGTGAGGAGGAGAGAGCTATAAACTTCTGCAGCTGTTGCCAGACTGTTTTCTGTTTTTGTACTTCTCTGGCCTGTGGAATATTTGGTAATAGCTCTTTTGGTATAGTCTTCTTGGAAATTGCAATTAATCCTTCAGGATTTCAACAATGAACTATTTTGAAGATTGGTTTCTTGTTGGTTTGGTTGTGTTTTGTTTGTTGTTGTTGGTGGTGGTTGTTGTTGTCGTTTTTAAATTTGTTTTTGTAACAGACCCCACCCAGAAAGACTTTAAAGCGAGGCTGAGGCATAATTGCTGCAGGGTAACTTTCTAACCCATTGAAAATCAAGCCTTCCAACAGTAGCATGTCATAGCGCTTAACAAAAATGATGCAGGTTGTGTGTTTGTTGACTGCGATAACCCTAACATAAGCCAGACTTAGTGGATGTTGTAAACCTGTCTGTAGAGCGCTTTACTAGCCCCAGACCTGCTCTCACAGAAGCCTTTATCCAGGTCATTATCTGTGCAGTGGATGTGTTGCTGGATGATGATCAGAGAAAGCTGTTGCTTTGCCGTCAAGCAGGACATTTTGTAGCACGGGAGATTCTTGATCAAGCTGATATGTTGAGACAATATGAGAAATCGGAAAGCATTTTTTTTTTCCTGGGCAACCAGCAGTAAATTCAGATGGTAGCAGCATCAGAGCCAGCTCCACTAAAATATTGTTTTCTTGTTATATTCTGGCCTGCTTTTCACTTTTCTCAGATAGATGTGGTAATAACATCGCCATATATAGAACTGTAGAATGGTTGAGGATGGAAGGCACCTCTGGAGGTTGTCTAGTCCAACCCCTCTGATTAAAGTGGTGTCAAAGTTAGATTCCCAGGATTGTGTCTAAATAGGTTTTAAGTAGCTCCAAGGGTAGAGAGTCTGCAGCCTCCCTGGGCAACCTAGTCTAGTGTTTAACCACCCTCACAGTAGAAAAGGTGGTTTTGTTGTGGTATTTTTTTGTTGTTTTGGGATTGGTTTGGGTTTTTTTTTAATGTTTAAGTGGAATTTCTTGTATTTCACTTTGTGCTTCTGGCCTCTTGTCCTGTCACTGGGCACCCCTGAGAAGAATCTGTCTTTCTCATTTTTACTCTCCTGATCAGTCATTTCTCCACATTGATAAGATCCTTCTGAGCCTCCTCTCCTCCATGCTAAATGATCCCAGCTATTGCAATCTTTTCTTGAGAGGCGTTCCAATCCCTTAAGTAGCAGTATGATGATTTGTTGGACTCACTCCAGTAAGTCCATGGCCACTTTGTAGTGGGGAGCCCAGAACTGGACCCGTCGCTCCAGATGTAGTCTTACCATTTAGCAACGGGCACAGATCACCTCTCTTGACCTACTGGCACTGCTTTTCCTAAGCAACCCAAAGTACTCTTGGCTTTCTATGCATCAAGGACACGCTACTGGTTAATGTTGAACTTACTATCTCGTTTTTTTCGTTTTGTTTTTCTGCCAAGCTGCTTATCAGTTGGCTAGCATTTAGCCCATACTCCTGATGCCAGACATGGATTTCCCTTTGAAGTTCATGAGATTACTGTTGGGTCACTTTCCTAGCTTTTTGAGGTCCCTCTGAATGCTAGCACAGCCACCTTGTGTATCAATCATTGCTAGTTATGTACCATCTGCAAAGGATGTTGAGGATACACTGTGTCCCATCATCTAGGTTATTAATAAAGATATATTAGCCCCAGTATTGGCCCTGGGGGTGTACTACAGATGATTATCCCCAGCTGAACTTCACACTGCTGATCCCAACCCTTGAAGACTAACGGTTCTTACTTAGTATTTCATTTTGTCACTGAGCGTGTTATAGTCCGTGTTGAAAGCTTTGCTGAAGTTGAGGTAAACAACATTCACTGCTCTCCTCTCATCCATCAAACCAGTCAGCTCATAGAAGGCTATAAAGTTAATCAGGCATGATTTCTCTGTCATAAATCCATGCATGTGTACTCCAAATTACCTTTCCATCCTTAATGTATTTTGAAATGGTTTCCAAGGGCTCTGTTGCCCTCTGTAACTTTCCTCCATTACCTTCTCTGAGGTGAGGCTGGCCAGCCTGTTGTTGTTTTCATCCTCCTTTGTGAAGATAGTAACGACATCTGCTTTCTCCCAGTCCTTGGGAACTTTTCCTGATCACTATTCAGTGATAATCATTCAAAGATAAATCAGAAAGGCCTCCCTGTGACATTGGCCAGATCTCTCAGCACTTGTTTGCATCTCATCAGGATCACATGAACTGGTGCACGTTTGAACCATTTAAATGTTTCCTAAGTTAATACTCCTCTGCTGCAAGGAAGGTTTCCTTGCTCCAGACTTTCCCAAAGGTTTCAAGGACTTGGGAATTCTGAAGGCAAGTGTTAACAGTGAAGACTAAGGCAAACGTGGCATTGAGTACGTCAGACTTCTCCATGTCATTTGTCACTAGGTCCCCTGTCCCACTCAGAAGCAAGGTCAAATTTTCCCTATTCTTTTTTGCTGGTGATACACTCGTAGAAGCCTTTCTTACTGTCCTTCATGCTCCTCATTAGGTTCAACGCTGGATAGACTTTGGCATTCCTAATTCCATCCTCCACAGTCTTTTGTGGTAGCCTGGTGCTGTTTCCACATCTTGTACACTTCCTTTTTATCTTTGAGCTCCTGTTTCATCCACACAGGTATCCTTTCACATTTGCTAGATTTTCTGCTTTTGGGGTAGACTGTTCTTTGGCTTGGAGGTGATTCTCAAACATCAACTGACTCTCCTGGACTGCTTGTCTAGCTAGGGTTTTATCCCACGAGATTCTTTCAAGCAAGCCAAAGGCTGTTTTCCTGAAGTCCCAGGTTGTCATTCAGCTTTTTGACTTGTTTCTTCACCTCAGAATCCTGAATTCCACCATGCGATGGTCACTGCAACCAAGGCTGCCCCGACCTTCACATCCCTGACTAGTTCTTCCTTTTATTTTTGTAAGAATTTGGTCCAGTGGAACATGTGCTATCTTTGGCTCCTTGATTACCTGTGTTAGGAGTTGGTCATCGATACACTTTCAGAAACCACATGGATTGGTTGTGTCTTGCTGGTTTCCCTCCAGTAAATGCTGACATGGCTAAAGTTCCTAATGAGGGCCAGGGTCCGTGAACAGGATGCTTCTTCCAGTTGCCTGAAAAGGTCCTCACTATCTTCGTAGATGGTCTGTAGTAGACATCTACCATAACGTCATCCACGTTGGTCTACCTTCTAACGCCAATCTGTAAGCGCTCAGCTGGCTGATCACTCATCCCAAGGCGGAGCTCTATGTGTTCCCACTGATCTCACTGAAGGGGCAGCTCACCCTTCTTACCTTCTCAGCCTGTGCTTCCCAAAGAGTCCTTGCCCATTCTTTGCAGCATGTGAGTTGTGTGTGACATCTCACTGTGTGATCCCAATGAGATAATAGCTGTGTAACTGCAAGCAGATCTCTAATTACTTGCTCTCACATGTTCCTCATGCTGCATGGGTTAGTGTGCAAGCACTTCAGAGGCACCTGCCCATACCGACTTCCCATAAGGGGTATGAGAGCTTGCGCTAGAATGCTCCTGTAGGTGCTTCAAAGTTTATGTGCTTACGTTTGGAGTGACTCCACCTCAGCCCTGTTTCAGAGAATCCCAGCTTCATGGACTTGAATTTAATGTATCTTTGCCCTCTTGGTCTTCCTGTTTTCTTCCCTGTTCCTTTCTCTTCCTTAACTAGAAAGATGTGAATAACCATCAAAAGGCTGTGAGGTAAAAGGGTGGTGAAAAATGTCATCTCTTGTCATAGGCCTCTCCTTTAAAGTTTCTTCCATGCTGAAATCTTTGCACTTAGACTTGAAATCAGTTTTTTTTTTCCCAAAGCACTTTCCTATTTTAATAACAACCATATCTACTCATCTCCAGTGTAAGTATCCAAAACTGCATCAAGTCCCAAATAAAGTAAATTTTCACATGCTGCTATTTAAAGAGTGATGTACCACTTGATAGAAGTTATTTGTATTGCACTCATTGTTGAACAGGTTAGTAGAATGTCTTTGCAGGGACTGTTTGAAGAGTTCTCATTTTCTTTCAGAGGTTTAAATGCTTGACCGAGAGAAACGTGAGGAATGAAAGAACTTCTACTGGGCTTGATTTTTTTTTTTTTAAGGCCATGTGCCAGTCCTGCAGCACTGATTGAATTTACCTTCTTGTTTGTGTGCCATAAAGGTGCTAGAGAGCCAAGACAAAAAGAATACATTTCTGGAAAGGGACCAGGAACTTCTTAGGACACAGTTCTGGCAGGAAACATAAACTTGGAAAAAGTGAGCATGAGAACGTTGTTCTGTTACTTGCTCTCAGTTTATTTTTTTTTCAATGAAACTTTTTTTTTTTGCATGTTCTTACATAGGGCATTATGTCATCAAATGTCTCTGAACTGGAAATATTCAATGATATATTGAGCATTAGTGATTTTAAAAGGCAGGTGGCAATATTATATTGTTTTCTGAGTGATTTTGTGAAGCATTGAGACTTGGTTTTATGTAATATATCACTTCTGTTTTGATGTCTGTTACAAGTTCTGTTCTGTAATTACAGCATGCAATGAGATTATATTTTGAAGAAGAGTTGTGAAATCCAGGCCAGATTATATGGGGCTTTGAGCAGCCTGGTCTAGTGGAAGGTGTCCCTGCCGTTCGCAGGGAGGTTGGAACTAGATGATCTTCAAGTTTCCTTCCAATCCACACCATTCTATGAAATAGTGGAAACTTATTATCCGGTTAGAAGCAAACTTTCAAATGAGTTCATATTTCCTCCATTCCTCTTGTTTGCAGGAGACAGCTGTGATCACTGGATGCATTACAGTGATGCCACTAAAACCAGAAGTGGATGGGCCAAAGAATTACTAAATGAATTCAAAAGCAATGTTGAATTGCTAAAGCAGGCTGTGAAGGACCAGGTCATAGATTCTCCTCCCAAATCACCACCTGCTATATCTTCTCAGAACCTACAAACAGGTACTTTGTTCACATCATTAATGCTTTAATTCCATGAAATGTTAAAACTATTCTAAAAAAGACTGTTCTTTTCAATGATTCCATTCTTTCCTACAGGCAAGGAACAGATACCGAAAGGAACATCTAGGGCTTCCTCTGTATCTTCCCAACAACCAAAGGGCAAACTGATGTCTAGTCCCATTGTGGTTAGACTTGCAGATTTCAATATATATCAGGTACATTTCTTGAAGTTAGTAAAACTGGGTCTACTTCGCCCTTGACTGTTACATAACTATGCTTTTTAAGGAACAATTCTGAAACCTGCTGAAATTAATAGAAGCCTTTCCATTCATTATTGGGTTAGACCTTTATGGGCCTGCTTCTGCTGTTAAAATTGGTGGATATTTATATTAGGTGATACTCTATCATAATTGTGTTTTGGATGCAAGTGCTACTACTCCCCAGGTCCTGATACTGGAATTTCATCTTTTCATTGTACTATGTTGAGCACCCAACATTTTAATGTGTGGTTTTGTATTTCATTGTTTTTGTATTGTTATAGTTTTTGAAGTATATGGATTTTTAAAAAATGTTAAATTTAGAGGTTTTAATTTTTTTCTCCAGCTCCTCCCTCCCCCATTGATTTTGTTTGTTTGTTTGTTTTCTTCTTCTCCCCTTCCCCACCCCTCTGCCCATTTGTTAGAGTCAATAGTTTTAGTTGCTGGTTGTGGTCCATTTCAGTCTTTGGTGCAGACAGGAGGCAACTGAAATAGAGGAGGAATATATATTTCTGAGGCTGAATTGTAGTGATATAGGATGATCTCTAAGTTTTAGATCCTTACAAAAATGTTTAGTGTGTGCCCTTAGTTATTTTGACTTTACTTGCCATTGTTCCAATTTTCAACACTTTTTTACCGCATCACTTCCAGTAGAGTGGGAGGTTGCAGCTTGCCGCCATGAGCCTTCATCTGGTTTTGAAGTAGTTTTGTAATATTATTTTGTACTGTTGGTGTTTTCATTTGCCTTCTACTCTTCAGATGCTTTTCTCTTCCTTCTCTCTGCACAAATACATTTTCAATTTTTTAAATTGTCATTATTTTTATACTATTTACAAAAAGCTGTTTTTCTAAATAGATCTATTATTACTTGAATTTTTGTGTATGTTGATACAGAGATGCTTGCAACTTGAAAACAACAGCGTAGAGTGAAGCAGGCTTATAAAGGTTATATAATTATTTCCAGTGAAACTAATACAAGTAGACATCATCGTATATTCAATATTAATATGTTGGCTAATGTCAAACTAACAGTCTGACCTACTAAGTGTTGGATGGAAGAGCTTTGTTTTGACAACATACTTTTTAAGCTAGGGTACATTCCAAGAAATTTGAGGTCAAGTATATATCAAAAGGTGATCTCTTTTCTGTTTCCTTCCAATGTAAACTATGAAACAAAACCAAAGGATTACTGTTGTATAGTGTCTTGATTTTCCTGTGAAGTAGTAGTGTGTCTTTGGGCATAGCCAAGCTTTACATCTCTCTGTCAGCTGCATGCTGAACACCTTGCTTAGCAATATAAGGTTGAGAGTTGGCCCAGGTACTGGGATCTGTCCTTATGACAGTACAAGGACTTCCTAACACCTGTGTAATAAAGTTAACTGATCTATCCCTTATCATCTAGATATGGGATCTTTTTGGACAGCCGGTATGCAAATAACTCAAGTCCTAGCATAATTGCTTATACAGGAGCTGTAGTGTTTGCAATAAAGATATCAGGTCATTCTAGGCTTCTACTGAACGCCTTTAAAAGTAGCCTGCTCCCTCCTGCCCCACATGAAGGAAAGGGATCTGGTACTGTTTAGTTTTCTTGCAGGACTGTTCTATGTGGATTGCTTCTACTACAAGGCAACTAGATCTTTCTCATTATCAGCACTTTTTGTGGTTGGGGATCTATATCTGAGAGCAGTGGAATGTTACTTTATTAGGGGCAGTGCCTTGCAACTACAAATGCTTAATGAGTTGTAAAAATGTAATGTGTTAATGAAATGAATCTCTTTTTTCTTTTACAGGTTTCAACAGCAGACCAATGTCGTTCTTCCCCTAAAACTCTGATCTCTTGCAATAAAAAGTCACTTTATCTTCCACCAGAAATGCCAGCTATTCATATTGAATTCACTGAATATTACTATCCAGATGGAAAGGACTTTCCTAGTAAGAATTTCTTTTTTTTTTGTCCTGAACCATTAATTTTCTGTGTTACTTTCACCTTTATGAAGCTTAATACTGATTCCAGATTGACAATTGGAAATAGATAATGGCTTTCTAAAATGGAAAACGCGCAACACTGTTCCATTTCCTTTTTGCACTGTGTTTGCTCCTGGCATACTCCTATAAATACTGTTTTTTATAAACATGAGTTTTAAATCTGACAACACTCACAGCATTTTACTGACACATAAATTATTCATTCTCCAACATAGTTGTGTTGTTTCTTCAGTTTCACTGTCTGACTACATACAAGAACTTAGTGTCAACATAAAAGCCATTGCTTTTCAAACTATTTCAGTAGTATCTAAGTTGCACCAAAGATGTGCTGGAGTTATTTTTATTAATAAGCATGGGGCTGGCCCTGTTTATATATAGAAATGTCAGTGGATTTCCTGGGGATGGGATTTGAGGACAGCAAATCTCCCTGGTCCTGCCCCTCCTCTGTAATGAGGACATTCTCCCCCTCTCCTCAGATTTAATTCTATTCTAATATTAGCTTTTACATTCAAAAATTCTTGCTTGGAGTGAGAGAAAGAAGCATCACTGTAGGTATCCCCTAGGAATGTATTCTTCCCTGGGACCAAAGGATGGGTTTCTGTTCTTTCTCTGGTGTAAAAAACTGGTGCAAATGTAAGTCTACGCTCATTTAAAAAAAAACAAACCACAAATATACAAACAAACAAAAAAACAACCAAAAGCCCTCCAACCAACGCCTAAAGATTTTACTTACTCTCATGATTTTGTTTTGTTTTCTCTTTTAGTTCCATGTCCAAATTTGTATGGCCAGCTTAATGCTTTACAGTTTACCCTGGATGAGAGAAGTATTCTTTGGCTAAACCAATTTGTGTTGGACTTGAAACAGAGTCTTATTCAGTTCATGGCCATGTACAAGTTAAATGACAATTCAAAATCAGATGAACATGTTGATGTTAGAGTGGATGGACTAATGTTAAAGGTATGCTGTTATTGAAGGCGGGGTGGGGTGATGGTTCCTTGTAAGGTAATACTTTTCCTCTTATTCTTAAAAGCTCTTGACAAAGCAACTTAAGGAATAAATGAACAAATAAATATACAAACAACCCATGCAATAAGCATCACTGCTCTTTAAAATTATGCAGAATATGATAGTTTGAAGACAGACATCTGTCTTCCACACTACTTCACCTATGTGCTAGGGATATTTCGATTTTGTATTGAAGACCTGAATGGGAGTATTAACAAATTATCTCCCTGTGTTCAAGGCAGCTGACTTAGCAAAAGAAAAAAAATTGAGCACTGAAGTAGCAATAACTAGCAAAAAAATCATATTTGCACTCTGTCTTAATGCAAGGGCCCTCCCTTGTTCCTCTGCTTTTAGTACATCTTTCATCTTGTTTGCAAATGCCTGGAGTAATAAAAGCAGTGCATCTGATGGTTTATTTCCTTCTTCAAAAGCTATTATCATTCTGCAGTTGTAGATGACTGTAGTTCATGTACACAGGTTCTCTAGATGTTTATTCCAGAGGAATGGCACTTATTAATGCAGCTGAATATCAGATTTTTTTGCTTCACTTGTCTTCTTTGGAGGAGAATTATCGAGTAGACAAATTTTACCGCTTCCTGCCCCACAGTTTGCATTGGGTATTGGTTTCAAACATTCAAAGGGTAATAAAACAATGAATCTTTTCAATGATGCCAATAGGAGAGGTTTCAAGGGCTCTACAAAGTCAGTGTATGGAGAGATGGTTATCTTCCTAAAGCTCTTTGTACCTCTTTAATGAAACTTTAAAAGGACTTGGTTTGTAATGAATGGAAACAATTATTGAGATCTAACAACTAGGAAACTGCAAACACAGGCTGATCTAATACTGAATTACTACTATATGTGAATAGCCCACTAACCTAAGAGAAAAGTATTCTTAAATCCCTCAAACCTTGATTCACACTATTTCTTTCCTATGTTAACGGCATTAATAATTTGCTAGAATGGAAGTCTTTTATTATTGGAGTGCTTGATGGTTACATATAATATAGGTACATATTTGGCAATTTTGTTCTGAGTCCTTTTATCTACATGAAGAGGCTTCATCACTTCCATCTTTTAAGTGTCTTTAGGATGACTTTTTTACTCTGATCTGTCTAGATTCAGCATGGAGATATTCTGACAGAATGTAGTGTTACTGATACTAGCAAAACTGGTGTGGCTAAGGTGCATGTTAACAACATCAGATACAGAATTTGGCATAAAAATCTATATTTCCTTTAAATTTGTATTAAATAAATGCAAGTTAAATTAATTCCGGTATACTGAACTATTTTGCTGGTTTTAGGAGTTGGAGTATATTTCTATTTTTTATGATGAAAAGTTATTAAGACTATCAGATAATGGTCACAAAATACTTTTCTGTGTTCTGCAATGTTAACAACATTAGCTGTGTTAGCAGATTTAATTGTTTCCTTGTATCTTAACATGGAAATAAAATACTGTAGTACTCAGTGTAGAGAAAAACCCTATTTGAGAAATCACACTGAACTCCAAATTATAATTCCCTGGTTTTCAAAGTTGTAAATACTTGGAACACTTGAAGAAGCTTTCTGCCAAGCCGTTTCGAAGTTGCAGAAATGAGACTTTTCAGCCTAATATAGCTGACCTAAATCTAAATAATTCAGATAAGAAAAGCCTGAGACCCTTATGTTTTTGTGCAAACATTGAGTTTTAGATGCCACAGCATCCTTCTTAGAAATGAGAGGAAATGCAAATGATAATCTGTGAGCCTGACTTGTCCATGTTCTGTGTTAGTGTATTTGAATTCTCATAAAATTATATTCCTTTATTTTAGCTGTCATGGCTATTTGTTTCTTTAATTGTATACCTTCTTAATCTACATATTTCTAACTAGACAACATATGTTTCTCTTTTGCAGTTCATCATCCCAGCTGAAAACAAACCTGAAATTCATAAAGATCAACCTCGTGCACTTTCCATTCAAAGCTCAGAGATGATTGCTACAAATACAAGATACTCACCAAACTGCAGGCACTCTGACCTAGAAGCTTTGTTTCAGAACTTCAAAGACTGTGAATTTTTCAGTAGAACTTTCACCACTTTTCCTAAGTCCCAGAGGAATTTTAATCTTTTGCATCCAATCTTCCAGAGACATGCTCATGAACAAGATACTAAAATGCATGATGTTTATAAAGGTTATATCATCCCAAAATTGAATAAGTATGCACTAAAGACATCTGCAGCTTGTGATGTTTGGGCCGTGCATTTTTCCCAGTTTTGGATAGATTATGAAGGAACTAAAAGCGGGAAAGGCCGACCAATAAGCTTTGTGGACTCATTCCCGCTTTCACTTTGGATTTGCCAGCCAGTAAGATTTGCAAAGTCACAAAAAGAGCTTTTATCGCATAATCAAACAGCTTTGCACATTTCAAAAAGCGAATCCAGTGATCTTGCTAATAGACTGCAACGTAAAAAGCTGCTAAAGGAATATTACAGCAGTGAGACGGAGCCCTTGACCAATGGCATTCAAATGCCAGACACTTCAGGAGTGCTTTCTGAAAGCTCTTCCTCTGATGCAGATGTACATGTTCTTGTCCACGTGCAAAAACATGTAAGCATGCAGATCAATCATTACCAGTATCTTTTTTTGCTGTTTCTCCATGAATCTCTTGTACTGCTCCTGGAAAACTTAAGGAATGATGTAGAAGCAGTGACTGGAAAACCTGCAAAGCAAGCGGATGTCTGCATTGGGATCCTACTGAAAAGTGCAGAACTAGCCTTACTACTCCACCCAGTGACTCAGGGAAACCCTTGTAAGTCTCCAGTTGTGGAAGAAGGAAGTCCCTTGGCATCGGAACTCTCCCCTTTGGGAAATGGGGAAGTTCTTACTTCAGAGAGTAAATTAGTTGGCGGTAGGATAGTGCAAAGCGGTATTACTGATTTTGATTATGTAAATGACTGCAAGCCTCTGAATGCTGAAGTTAATAAAGGAATTCTGATAGATCCTTTTTTGTTTAAATCGGACAGTAACATGGATTTTCAGAAAGGAATGTCATTTTCAGATGATGCATCAGATAAAGGTTTGGGAGACACGAGTGAAGGAGGAAGCAGTGGACTTTTTAGTAGAAGTGATTCAGAGGAGGTCTGTGGACCTCTAAGTGAGAAAAGCAGCTTGCATCCTAGGGATTCGGCGTCCATTTTAAATAAGAGAGAAGATTCTACTGAATTTTTCGTTGATAAAGACGATGACAAAAACATACTCTCAAATAAGTTAAATGAACAGGAAGGCTCAACTGAAGGCTGTCTTAACCAAGTCAGTGACTTGGAAACAGAAACTGCCTTAGAATCTGAAGAACTTGAAAACAACAAAAACAAAGTGGCTTCTGTTAGAATGTTTGCATCTCAGTCTTCATCAAGGTACAGAAGATTTAAAACTACTATTTGAAAATACTTATCAATCTTTTTGGTCACATGCTTTTAGTGATGGTCGGTGGAAGTATATGTAATATAAGATACATGATATCCAGCGGTCAATGAAAGCTAAAATGAACTGTCAGTTAATTGCCTTAAACTATTTACTTTCAGTTTAAATGTTACGAAATATGTATTGAGAATATTGACACAAATACCTACAGGAATGCATGTTGTTTCTATGCTTATCTCTTTTTCTTGCCAAAGGATAATCAAATAATCAGATTTTTTTTCTTTTATATCTTGTCTGGTTTAGAGGAATTTTTTAAAGTAAATTCTGTGTAATTCCTTTAATTTGAAATAATAATTTCCTAATATCTTTACGTTTAAAAAGTGCAAAGCCTAAGGAACGCTGCCCGTCCAACCTCCCTGCATTCTCTGTTTCTTACAAGAATATGAAGAGAAGTCCATCACAAGTCTCTCTGGATACCATCTCTATTGATAGTATGATGCTAGAGGATCATTTGATAGAGAGTGATGGAAGTGACAGCCAAAGCTTTCTGGAGAAAGGTAAGTAGGTATAACAAAAATATTTTTAAATGATACATTAAAATATTTTTTTGTAACTAAAATAATACTCTAAAGGACTGTGGTGCAACAACTGCTGGATGCTTAACAGCACTGTTTCTATTAGCTTCTCCAGTCAATCATCTCAAGTATATTCACAGCACATCATATCAAGGGAAAGCAGTAAGGTGTGCTACTTGTCAAGTGCTATTTAATTAAACACTACATAATTTTCCTCTCTCGAGGAGAGTAAAAGCATTGCAGTGCTACATTGCAATTCTGAATTAAGCAGAACTGTTCCCTGCTTTGCTTAAAAGCTGTTGCTTTGGCTCTAAGTGTTTGCAGGTTTGTACTCTAAAGCAGTGTTACACTTGAAGTGGTAAAGAAGCTTTAATTTTAGAAATAGATAAAAAAGAAATGAATTTTCACAAATATTCACCGTGCTAATTACCAGGCAGATAGATTTAGTAGTCTTGCACCTGGCTCCTTATGGAGCAGTTCCTAGCTATTGACTAACAGGTATTTGTCCAATATTTGCACATCTGTGGGAGAAATTCAGGCATATGGTAATTATGTCTATGTAGTTTGTAGTATTGTGAACTTACAAAATTGTAAGGATTTAAATTTTCTGGCAAAACTGATTAAATAATTTTTCTAATGTCAAGAAATATGGTAAAAAGACTTTATTGGTAGCTCTCTCCTGATAAATTCTACTTTGAGTAATGAATGATAATATTTTTTTTCCATAGATTTTCCTTTCCAGTTGTCAAGGAAACGCTACCCTGACCACTCTAATGGAAATATATATATATCTTATTTCTCTAAACCTAAACCCACAAACATTTGCTCTAAGGGCACTGTGCAGTGTTTTCAATACATGGCTTTGAATCTTTAACCTGTTTTTTTTCTGCTGGATCAGTTTTATATTTGATTTGGAAGACTAAAAAAGGCCCTTCACAATTTTTTTAAACAATGCATACAGAGTGCCATTTTGGTTTTGTCACTGTATCCTTGCATAGCATCTAGAACTTCAAACTCTCTGTAAGAGGAATGGATTTGGCAGTTCAGTCATAAATACTTTAATAAGGCATTCAACTCATCTTAAAAATGAGTTAAGGTATTGCATACAGTAACAGACGCTGACTATATTCTTAATACAGGAGCGATTCAGGTTATGCTATGCTAACTTTGCGTTTTTTCTGATGTATATATGGAAGGTATTACAGCCACAAACTATCAAAGCCCATCAGAAAATGCCCATGAAGGAGGCACAGTGATTGAAAATTGTGATGGGTCATCTCCAGATGCCATGAGCGCTGCTTCAGAGAATGCCCATGAGACTAGTGAAGAAATGGTAATATTATTGAATTCCATTGGAATATGTGCTTCAGTAAATTAAACCTTAAAATAGAGCTAAAATGAATGCTTTAGAGGTGATTTTTCAAGCAGTTTTGGGAGCTTTTGTTTAGTGCATTATGTAATTCTATCGATGTAGTGCACTTGTATTAAATATAAATGAAGATTATAATCTCAGTTACACTGAGCATCTCCTTATCTCCTCTATAGCCACTGTTGATATATGACAGTAGCCAATTAAAAATGTCAGAAAATATTTCTGCTTTAATACATAGCAGTATTTTCTAATATCATCCATCATGTGCTTTTATGCTGTTTAATATGATATTGAAAATGAGTTTTTTAACATCATTAAGTATAGATAAAAGAAGGCACCATAACTCTGACATCTTTTTTTATGGAGATATTTCCTTAGCACTGGTAGCATTCTGTAGTATTTGCAAAGAGAAACATAACAACTGCCCTACTAGATGGTCAAATCAGAGATGTCTCTTGCCCAGGATTATGTCAGCACAATGCCCAATATTTAGAAAAGACTATAAGAACAGTGCACATAGAGACAGCTTCCCTCCCTAAGATACCATGCAGGGTCCAACTTTTTCCATCTGTCTGTCTGCTTATTCCTTGCTGATCCTTGCCCTAATCAATTCTTCTTAAATTATATTCTTGTATCAGCTAAGGTTGTGAACTGGAAACCTAAGAGTATATGGGTCCAAAGAAAGACAGTGAATTTCCTGAAATCTATTGTGTCCTTGATGTCGTATTTTCCTTTTTGGTAATGTTAGTCATGTAATCCTACTTTTGCTTTAAAATATTTGTGAACTACCTTCACTCAAAAAAAACCAACCAAAAACCAAAACAAAACAGATCACTTAAACCTTCTAAGTTGAAAGATTGAACCAGATGATCCTTGAGGTCCCTTCCAACCTGACATTCTATGATTACGATTAAATAAATTTTCAATCATCTGTGCATATAAGTAATATGGAAAAACCAGAAGTCATTCAGATTGATTATGCAAATGCATGTCAGCATATTTTTTTTTTCTACTTGTAGAAAATAACTAAAAAGTCATTAGAAAAATGACCCCAAAATAGTAGTAATGATGGATGAACATTATCTTCTGATATCAAAGCTGACTTTTGAAACTGGTTGCTACATTCTGGGTTTTTTTTTTATTTTTTTAAATATACTGCAATCCAATAAATAGAGAAAAAGGGCTGACTACTAGGCAGACAGACAAAGTGTAAGTAGCACATTCTGTTTTTTTGACCTAGTCTGATTCAGCACCACAAACGTTTAGTTGTTCTTATGATATGCACAGAGTTGAATTCAGCCTTTGAAAATTTCAGGTGTTGCGTAGGTCACTTGCTGCTTTGTCAGAATGGGGAAAGTCTGTCTCACTTTCATGGATTTTCTGGACAATTCTGAATTGGTATTACTGGATTATAAATACAAGTGTCTGTTCTTGGACAGACAATCAGACAACCCATTGTCAAGCCAATGGGCATAAAAAGACGAGAAGAAATGAGAAAACTTCATGCTTTTTTGTGAGCAAGGGTTATGGATACAAAGATTCTTTTCCTTTTGTGGGGGAAAAGGCTTAGACTGAACATAAGAAACAATAAGCACTGTGAATTCAATTTATAATATTTTATATTGATTTTGTTGACAGATGTCTGTTGTGGTTTTCCAAATATTTGGTGTTAATGGCGAAATTGACATCAGAGGTGAAGACACAGAAATATGTCTACAGGTCAACCAAGTGATACCAAATCAGTTGGGAAATATCAGTGTTCGGCACTACCTTTGCAACAGAACTGTTGGTAAGAGATAACAATGAGATCTCAGTGTTGTGAAATTGCGGTTGGAAACATTTGTTCTAATAAATAAAACCACTGTATTTAGCCTTAAAGCACAAAACCAATTTCATGTTAGTACAACAGCATGCTTTTTATGCTGGTTTAGAATATCTGCTTTGACTTCTTTCCTAATTGCTGTAGATTAAAAGGAAAGGAAATGAAAATACAACCATTTCTGATAGTGCTGGTAAAAAAAAAATGCATTGCATTGAATTCTCATCATTGTTTTGTTTTTTTTAAATCAAAGTCTCATTACATTATGTTACTGCTTTATAAAGATGGAACTCTCTTGCTGCTCTAACATTACTTTTCTTAAATGTACTTTGGTTAGAAGGGCTGTTTCTTTCTTTTTTTCAAGATCTATTTCCCTAGATTAACACTCGCAGTTTAAACAGATTTATAATCTGTGGTTTAAGAAAAGTTAAAAATTGACTCAGGAAAGATGAGCTGCAAGGACAGCTTTTTTAAATTTTACTTTTTTTAACCCCCTTTCTTTAAAGCTTGATATGAACACAAGGTGTAGTTTCACAACTACAGATATTTGCACAACTACATCAACCAGAGCTGTTCTTGGGCATGAGTACATGTACATGCTCTGCCAGAAAACCTAGTTCACATACTGTGAGGTTTTTTTCTTGGCATGATGTATTGGCGTGCCACTTCATGTCACAGTTTGCTTTACTTTCCTCTGCCAGCCTTCCACATGGAGTGCTGGATGCCAGCTCTTTTGTGCTGTAGGGTTTTTGGGGCAGATCCCTGATGCACCTGCTTCCTGCTTCTAGTTCATCTCCTTTCCCAGGAAACAGTTCTAGCAGCTGTTGGCTGCCATTTATTTGCAGCCTTCCAGCAGCATAGATCTTCAGGAAGTTGTACTCAGTAGTACAGCCTCTGATGCTCTAGCTAAAGAACCCGTTTACCAGTAAGCTGAGAAGCTGCCAGCAGCTGCTGCCTGAGCAGCTGTTGCATGATGTTGGAGTTGGATTCAGGCATTTGAAGGCAAGAGGGAGGTCCAGCAGGGAAGAGTCATAGATGACCTTCAGTTCATACAACAGGCAGACTGGTTTCTGGTTATCTGTCGTATCCTCTGTAAAAGCAAGAGGGAGTAAATAGTAAGAACCTACCACCTTCCTGCTCTCGTGTGTATCTACAACTAGAACTTGCTTCCTCTGGTTTCACTGATTATGAGAGGCTTGTGCCCTGGCTTAGTGTTTTACAGACGAAAGGTTATAATGTGATTGGCATCTCCAAATACTTCCGCTTCATATCTCTTCCTTCCTAATGCTGGTGGGTATCTGGATGGGTGGGCCAACAATGCTTTTTGTGTACACCGCCGGTTACTCCCATTCTGTAATGTACGTCTTCTCTCCACTTTCTGTACTGTGCTTTTTGTACCAATAGAGGAATCTTCTGCAGCCATTGCTGCTCCCTGTCTCCTACATTTATTCTAATAGAAGAGCTAAGGGAGAAAGCAGTTTGAAAAATACCAAGCAACAAAAGAATTCCAGAAGGCCAAGGTTGGCAAAAGGCTTGAGAATTACATCAAAAGAAACAATTTAAATAGTAACAAAATACAACTAAAAGAACTAGTGAGCAAAAGCATAAGAAAATATCCCAATAAAAGCAACCAGCCAAGACCTTTCATAAAACTTACTCAAGTGCTGAATTAACAATTATAACCAGGAAAATGAGGAGCCATGCAAAGCAGTGAATAATCGAGTCATAATTGCAGTCTACAACTGTGTTCTGGCTAAAAAGAACGATTTAAAACCTACTATCCTGTTAATGCATTAGATAAAGGGAAAAGTGAGCCTAATAGCTGGCATAAATTTAAGGGCAAAGTGACAGCTATGCACTTTCCTGCAGGGCTGGCTGCAGGACAAGGTCTTTATCAGATCTTTTCCAGGGAACAATAACAAAAGAAGAGGGGGTGGAGTATGGCAGAAGTACTCGGGGAAGGACAGCGCTTTTACTGAGACCTGCAGCTCATAGCAGCTTCCAAATTGTTTAATGCAATTTTTGCTCCATCCTTTCTTGACCGTGCTCCTTTCAGATATCTGCAAGACATCCAAGATTGACTTCATGGCTGAGACTGAATGTGTGGTCTTTTCTTCTGCTGTTTTTCTGCACTTTGGTGGATTCTTCCAGCAATGATGCAGGCACTCTTTTCTGGTCTGGAAATACTTAAGGCACATTCTGCTTATTTCTTGCTCTGTATTTGTGGAAAGAATATGGATGCTTGAGGGAAACAAAGTTACCCAAACCAATTGCAGAGACTCATTGGACAGACTGGTCGTTGTTCTCCCATCTGGAGAGTTGCCCTTCCTCTTAAGGGCTGTTGGTAGGTAATTCTCTTCTGCTGGACTAGAGCCACAAAAGATACTTGATACTTGCAGTGTGGTTTTGGTGGGTTGTTTTTTTTCTTTTTTGTCTGTATGTTTTGGTTTGGGTTTTTTTGATGTGGGAAACATGAGTCACGGCAGTTACTGTTGTGGAAAACTCTGTTTACAGAGGTAGCAAAGCAGAGGTTCTGGCTCACAACAGAGGCTGAAGATTCTCGTGTTCATCTACTGTTCTTCCCATTGGTCTTCATCAACCCAGATCAATGACATGTTCATCTACCCTGACCTTGGTGCCAGTATGCCCTGGCTGTACTGCTGTGCTGGGTCATCCATGAGAACTGGGCACCATACAGAAAGAGGAACCCAATTAATCTACAGATAGGAAAGCAAACTAATTACTCTGCCAGGCTGCTGTAGTTCCAGGCAATGTCTGTTAATGTGCAGTACTGAACTTGAAATCACAGTTTTCAGACCCATACTACATTCAGACTGGGGCAATATTACTTAAATGAAGTTACTGCCTCTTGCTTTGTGTCTGTGTGTCTGCATTTGATCTAGAACCACTGCCTGGCCTACATGTTTGCTAGGATGAGTACAGAAAGTTAGTTATCCTTCTTCTCACTCCTCTTACCCAACTTTTTTTTTTCTTTTAAAAATAGATATATACAAACCAGCCACCAATAGGGTTCCTCCTGACTGCTTAAAACCTACCATCTTATACTCTCCTGGAGATGACATGTTTAGTTATAGTTGGAATCCATGAGCATTGTATGCAGCTGTTTTGCTTAGGTTGGGTCATTTTCTGAGGAAGCACATTGTCCAAGAACATAGTAAGTGTTTAACTTTTCTAGGTGCTATATCAACATCTCCGCTAGGGATGTCGTCCACTTCTCCAGTTGTTAGCTAAGAACCTGGAACAAAGCCAGTTTTGCCCCATCATCATTTGTCGTCTTGTAGGTTCTTATTAGGCCCTTAATAAACCACTGCTAAAAATTCCACAGGCATCTCAGAGCTATCGGTCTGTAGTTTTGAAAAATAATACATCACATATTGCTTAAGATGAACAGAACAGGTAACGTTCCCCTACTACTACTACTTCCCAAGAGCAAACAAGAATTCCTTCTAGGTCCAGTGGAGAACTTGCTGTGACTTGCAAGCCCATTGCTGGGGCTTGATTCTGGATCTGTCTCTGGCCAGTGACTAGACTAACTGGTGGTACTTCTGTTTTGCAACTACAGAAGGTCCATATCTATCCATCAGAAAACTTACGCCTATGAAAGGGCTTTGAAGATCTAGACATACTGATCTTGGGGACAAGAACAGGGGAGAATGCAAAAGAGAATGGTGCAAAAACCTGTGGGATACCGGCGGGAGGTAGCTTTAGCATAGACACGTTGCCTCTTCTGTGTAACTTTTATTTGCTCAAAGCTAACCTCCCAAGTTTTTTAATGAATTTGACCCAGCACAGTGTCAGTGTGACTTAGTAAATTGTCATCTGGTTTCTACAGCTTTAATCTGTGCTTCATCTGGTTTAGAGTATAAAGAACCTAGATCCTTAAATAATAATGCTGTGATCAGTTGTTACAGCATTGCAGGAGCAATTAACAATATCCTAATGATACTTTTTAAAAGTTCACCTGCTGCAAATGTCTTTTCTTTTAACAGGATGCTTGAGTATATCTATAGAGACTTGATATATTAAAAAGCTTGTGCCTTGCAAATGTAACACGATCAGCAGCAATGCTGTGGGCTTTTAACCAGGAGCTTTGTATACTACATGCATAATTCCAGAAGGAACACTAATTCCGTGAAGTATGGCTTTTCTTTATACAAAGACATCCAGGATCAGCTTTACTGAAGAGAAGTGATGTAACTTGCAGCCCACCAGTATATACTCTGGTTTTCATTTTCAGTACACGTCAAATTATTCAGAGTAGGTTATCTCTGAAATGGAAGAGTACACTGCATTCGTTCCAGTACACATTACTACTTAAATTTAGATAGTACACAGCAAAGAAACCAACACAGAGGAAGCCTGAGCTTCATAGGATCACAAAGCAATTGAGGAGAGAGGAGTGAAGGCAATGTCAAGACATCTCTAGTCCAATCCTCTTCTCATAGCAGGGTCAGCTCTGAGATCAGGCCAGGTTGCTCAGGGCTTTATCCCATCAGGTCTTGGAAAGGACCTCCAAGAACAGAGACTGCACAACCTCTCTAGGAAGCCTGCACCACTACTTAATTTTCCTCATTCCTTACGTTTGGGTTGAACCTCTCATTGCAATTTGAGCTGTTGTCTCTCAGCCTTCTAACAGCACCACTGTGAAGAGCCTGACTCTGTCTCTCTGATTTCATCGTAGGTATTAGAAGGCTGCCAGTAGATTTCCTGTATGCCTTCTTTTCAGTTTTCTGGTAATTGCTCATATATACACAAGCAGAAATGAAGAAAGGGAGATTGCAATAAACTACCCGCCAGTAATATGGGGAGAGGAGAAAGAATAATATTAAAGAAACAAAAATAGAAAAAGGAAGTCCTAATTCATATTTAATTGTATCTTCGTCTTTTCTTCCAATTTCTAAGCTTGTAAATGTTGGGCTTTCCTAAGGGAACCAGAGTTTAAACAAAGAGATAATTTTTTTTTGTTTTCATTTTCTCACATTTGTTTAACAGCTAGATGCTGTACTAATATAAATTGACATAATTCCGTTGATTTTACTTGAGTTGGTTTGATTTCAAGTAAACTATCTTTCAGGTTTCAATATTTATTTTTTAAAATAGTTGCTTGTTATGTTCCTGTGTGTTAGCAATTAAGTTCCTGCGTCAGGAAATCCATGAGAATACCTGCTCTCCATAGAGACTGAACTGACTTAAATGTTTTTCTGAATTAAAATTGAAGGAGTTAGTGGAAAAATATGCAAAATAATTGTTTTTCCATTGTCAAGATGTTGAGGAAACAAATTTTTTGTGCGTGGACAATACTTTTGTATTGTCCATTTCTGTTGTCACAGTAAGGCACTTGCACTTGTATATACTGTTTATTTCTCTTTTGTGCTTTAAAGTGGTAGAAATTTGCTCTGAAGTTCAGTGTTTGCAACACTGTAAATAGTGGATGATACTTTTAAAGTACAATAGAGGTAGAAGTAATTGCATCATATTTGCTTTTTTTATACATTGTAAAATTTTAATGTGAATTTGTTTTCTTTTTGCCACAGGTTCTGACTGTAAATTTGTGGCTGGACCAGTTAATTCATCACCTGAGATCAGTCTGAGATGGGAAAGTGGGCCTAGTGCTGTCATACATTCTCTGCTGGCTGTAAAAAATGGTTTTCTTCAGTGTCATGTAGAGAACTTCAGTGCTGAATTTCTAACATCTTCCCTCACAAACATTCAGCATTTTCTAGAAGATGAAACTGTTGCAGAAGTGATGCCTATGAAGATAAAAGTTTCTAATGCAAGGATTAATTTAAAAGTATGTTAACAGTGAGCTATTGGACTGCTCTAAAGAAATTGTGGCTTTGTTTCTTTGATGATAGACTGTTAATCTGGATACAGTTAACTTCAAAGAAACTGCTATCCTGTTCTGGAAGGTCTTTAGATAACACTAAAACAATTTGAAAATCTGTAGATTTGGTTAGCTCAGTGGTATGCCTAGAGGGGAGTTTTCTGTGTGACCAAGCTACTTTATATGAATTAATATTTTATACTATTTTCCTTCTCTCCCAGTCTCTTTTGTAGAGTGACAGTGTCTGAGAGTTTTGTAGGTAAGGTGTACCAGGTTCCTAGAGGCACAATGTGGGTTTTTGTGGTTGGGCTTTTTTTACTTAGTATAGTAATGGTTTTCTAATTACAAAGCAGAGATTTTTAGAGGTTATTTCTCTCTCCTACTTAGAGGATGGTTCTTACAATGAAAGTTCTGTACAAAAGAGGGAAAAAGGTTATGGGAATTCCAGTTCAACCCCCTTGAATACTATTTCTGAGAACCCAGATTTCATGTTCTGCCCTACCTAGAAACAGGTACTAAATAATGCAAGATTTCCCACCACCACAGCTTAAAATAGTAGCACTAAGAGGACGCACCTGCCCAAGTCTCATAGGGGATTTTCTTTCAGACATTGAAAGGAGATAGTGACTTCTATGCTGCACAACCATTGTATATAAAGATAAGGACACTATTTTTGGAGAGAGTAGGACACACACCAAAAATAATACTGCTTTGGAAACTAATCATCGATATAAATTTTAAACAAAGTGAGGACTGGAACAGCAGCTCCAGTTCTGGATCTGAGGCTAAGGCCTTGATTCTGGTAAGATCATTCTTGACTGGAAAGACAATTGTTATCTCTGCAGTGCTCTACTCAAAGTGCATCAGTATTCTCTCCCTCCATGATGCAGCTTTGCCCCCGCCTTGAGGATCCTTAGGCACTCCTTTTGGACTGTTTCTACTACAGGAGTAGCACAAGTGCTTTCCATAAATGCTGCTGGATTTGTTCCTCAAATTTCAGTATATCACAGATGTTATTGCCCAGATGCAAATAGCAGAGTTTTAACATAGTCATTTAAATGTAAAAACAGGATCATGCTGGTTTATTGGCAAGAAGGCAGACTTAAGCAAAGTATTGTTGAGAGAGCAGCTGTTTGAGGTGGGGAATATACATTAATAAACCAGCAGTAAGAGTCTGCTTGGCAGCAAAAGCACTGAGGTGCTCATTCGGCAGTGCGCACAAGTCACAGTGAAGTTACTCATGATTGTAGGCAAACTGCAAATCGGACATACAGATGATTCATTTCTATGGAGTTGTTGGCTAATAAAGAGTGAGAGGATATGGTTCAAATTTATGCTGCGTTGCCTGTTCAATGCAGTATATTCTTCTATTACTTCTGCATGAGACTCAATGCAGTGTGTGTCATGGGAAGGGGAGAATTTTAAAAAGGTTATTTTATTTTTTACATTCTCTACTGCAGTCTCACTACTGTTTCAAGAAGCTTCAGACATTATATCTCATCAGCTTTCTTGCTACATGCTTAATGCTGATGTGTATAGTTTCTGAGTGTATTGTTTGATGGGGGTAATGAACTGTAAAGACATCCTGGGAAGATCCCAAAAGAAGTAATTTGTGTAGTTTCTCTTCTGTTGATACAATAATATAACTGAACTGCAGCTGGTGTCATCCCAAACTAAATTCTAAAAAGACAAAATCTGCTCAAGAATGATAACGGTACCCATTCAATCTTTAAATAGTTCAAGAGAGAATCAGGTACTATATAGTACAGGCTTCTTACCTCTGACTCTCAGAGCTCCTGAGATGAAGAATGTCTTGGGATATAATCTTATTGAGATATCCACAAGAATACTTTGAAGTATTTTAGTCAGACTGTATATATTGAGTTCAGCAGATTTACTCCAGAGATAAATTTGAGCCTTTAATGTGATCTTTGGGGAAAAAAGAAAAAAAATGGAGCAAAAGTTTAATGGAGATTCCATTAGAAAATTCTACTTTGAAATTTTCCCTTTCAGGTTTCATTAAATCCACTTATGTTTAACTGAACATCTTAATTATCTGTTTTGATTTCCCAGTAAACTAATTTTTGAATACTTGTTTTGTTTTGTTTTTTAGGATGATAGTCCACGTGAAAATCTCAAGGCATCTGAGCTGGTACCCATAAAACTACACATTGACATACTTTGGATAGAAAGAAATGATGATGGCTCTTTTTTCATTAGAGGTTTGTATGTTCCTGCACCTTGATATCACAATATTATAACCTAATTATTAATAGTGTTTTTTCCTTTTGTGTGGACATGTGGCTAATAATGAAAAGAGTGTTGTCATATACTTTAGCTCTAAGTGTAGTCGCATAGAGGAAAATTACATTTTGAATAATGTATTGGCTGTGATATCAACCCACAGCTGAATCAATTTGAGAGAAATAAAAGTATGCATGTAACTTCATCAGGATATGCTTCATCAGTGCATATCACTTCATCATGGTAAATCTGAGGTTCCTTTGATTGATTGACTACAAACCAAACAAAGAAATTGCCTTTCTTTACAGATTGCCAAGGTGGTTACCTGTTGTCTTTGTGGGTTTTGTGTTATGGGTAGTATATAGAGAATATTGTAAAATGAAAGACTGTTTGAGAAGTAGCAGTTTTCAATTCTTGTGTATTGTGGTTGTGTACTGGCAGCTCATGGATGGGATTGCACCGAGGCTTCTCTTTTGAACAGTAATTTAACTTTGTACTTTTCATGAGATGTGTGTACACTTACCATTTTTTTTTTTTCTACATTTATGAGCAAATACTAGATACTCATAACAAGGCAATACATCCAGAGCTGGAACTTTACTGTTGTCTTTCACAGATACGTCAAAGAATCATAGAGTAATCTAGGTTAGAAGAAGCCTCTAGAGATCATCTGGTTCTACTCCTTGCTTAACGCAGGGGCAGATTAGATCAAATTGCTGAATGTGCTGTCCAGTCAAGCGTTGAGCATCAAAAACGCAATACCGCAATCTGTCCTAAATAATCTGTCCCAGTGTTTGACTACCCTTATGGTTAATTTTTTTGATAGTGTCTAATCAGAATTTCCTTTGTGGCAGCTTGTATCTATTGGCTCCTGTCCCGCAACCTCAAGACAGAGGTGCTTGAGCACTTGCCAAGTGCCTCAGGGGAGTCTGGTCCATCTTCCTTATACCCTTTCACTAGGTAGGCAAAGGCAGCATTAAGATCACCTTCTTGTTTTCAGATTTGACAAGTGCATCTCCCCGAGCCCCTTGTTTGTACTTCACGTGCATCTAGCCATCATTATCTTGATGGTCCTCTGCTGCCAGTGTCTTTCTTACACTAGGGAATCCAAAACTGGATCCAATATTCCAGATGTGGTCTCCCTGGTGCTGAGTATAGGGGAATAATAACTTTCCTCATCTTGCTAGCTATAGACTTGCAAGTATAGCCTGCATGTGACTGGTCTTTACTGTCAGAGCTCTCTGCTGACCCATGCTCAATATTCTTGTTGACCAAGGCCTACTGGCCATTTCCTGCAATGTTGCATTCTGTCCAGTTAGTCCCCAACATGTAGTGGAGTGAGAAGTTATTTACTCCCAGCTGCAGGACTTCACTCTGGCTTCAGCTAAACTTCATGAAGCTCCAGTCAGCCCATTTCTCCAGCCTGTCCAGGTTCCTCTGAAAGACAGCCTTGCCCCTCAGTGTGTCAGTCACCCTTTTATTTGGTATTGTTCACCAAATTGCAGAAGCTGCACCTGTGCTTTCATCCAGGTCTTGAATATATTAATCCAACAATATGCGATGTGTTGTATGACTTGAGAACGAAGAGGTTGCAGGGTGATCTTAATGCCCCCTTCATCTGCTTAATGGGAAGGTATAGCTAAGATGGATCAGACTTCTCAGAATTATTCTGTGGTGTGATTTGCTTGTATTTTAATTTCTCCACATGATCTAATACATTGTTCAAGTGTTTAAAGATGTTCAATGCATTCTGGTCGTCTTTTTATACTAAGCGTTGGGAGAAATAGTAATTTAATGATAAAATATATGGTTTTAAGGTTTCTTTCAGCTCTTATTTTTCCCCTTCTTACTGAGGTGTTTTGATCCCTATTCTTGTCATGGACTCCTAAGGTACAGTGACTTCCAAGACACAGGTCAAATGCTCTCTGCACTGCAGTGATTTATGTATCTGCAGTGCTACATTTTTGAGTCCTCACGCGTGTGTAGTGGGTGGAGTGGGTAATGAACTGAAAACTGTTGTTTAGAGAAGGAAAAAAATCACAACAGAAAAACAAACAACCTCAGTATATTTTTCACACTGCTAAGAACCATGGTCCTCATTTTTTTCCCTTGGTGTACAGCAGTATATTTTAATAGATGTTAAGGTGCACCTCAGTTATAAACCCTAGAAAGAACTTAAATGACTTGACATTAAAGAAAATTTTCTAATTTAAAAACTTGATCCTACAACTTTATCTCACTGTCTTGAAATGTAAATGCAGTCTTCAGATCTGATTTGCACATGGAGACAGTATATTAGTAGCAAGATTAATAATTCCCAAACTTCTAATTATTCAAAATAATGTGGTCAGTATAAAAATGTGATAATTTTCTTCAGGCTGGAAGTTACATATTGCTTCTTCTCACGCCTCCTTTTCTTTCTCTTTCTCCAAAAGGGTATATGACTTTTAATTAATTTTTATTCTTAAATTTGATTTTAGGAGGTAAACATCAATGTACTTAGTATCACAAGTATATTTGTTTAGGTGTTTTTAATTTTGTACTGATTAAAATCAAACTTAACAAATCAAATGACAAAACCCCCTAAGCACTATTCTTAAGTATGTTTCTGTGATATAGACAATCAAAGAGTAAATGATGTGTCAAAGATGAAGAATTCAAGTAGTGGATTGCAGCAAGCATCTGGACTTATTGGACATAAAACACAGGACCAAGCCACACAGACTACTTGTGAAATTCCCAGACCTTCTAAATCAAGCAGAGATTCATCTGACTTCCTTAAAAATGAGGTATTAAGAATTCCTTTTGACATCCTGACCCCCTTCAAAGTTGCTACAATCATTAATATTCATAATTGTTAGATTATCTAGCAGGGGGCTTGGAGGTTACTTCTGTTTAGAAATCTGAGATGGAAAATATGAATTATGGATATTATAGTATGGTTCAGTATTTAGGCGTGCAAAATAAATGTAATATTGCTTTCTAAATAGGCTAATAATACACTGCAGACTAATTCCTCTCCTTTCCATCAGAGGGAGTTTTATGAAGGAGAAAGTCCCATCTTCCCTTCCATCTCCCTCATCCCTGTACAACACAACTGCCAAAGACAAAGGACTAGACTGTTAAATCAGACTCTTACTAATCTGTTAGTCCTACCTGGATTTTGAATTGATAATGACCAAACCCACACATTAATTTGACTGTTTTTTTCCACTGGGTAAGAATCCGTTCCTAGAGCTCAGAACCTAGTGCAGCTAAAACATTGGGTATCTTTCATTTTCAAGCTAACTGCATCAACTCTCACCATGTTCTACACTCATTGACTGGGAGTCAGTCACAGTCCCAAGAAACCTGCACTCAGCAATGAGTGTGAGCATATGGTATTTGAAAAGTTACTGAAATGGAAAAAGTTGCCAGCATGCAGGAGTACCAGTAACACTCTTTTCTAACCTGATCATTTCAGCTTGTTGAAGAAAATGAATGTCTCAAACAGGAACTAGCCAAAGCCAAAATGGCTCTTGCTGAGGTCCAAATGGAAAAAGATGCCCTGCTTCATCGTATAAAGAAGATGAATGTTGATCATCAGTAGGACAGTGTTCTGTTGGTGAAAGGCATCATCAGTGGAACTTCAGGTGATGGTGGCATCTAAAACACTGTTTGTAAATCACTGGAAGACACGGTTATCTTTTCATGTCACAAAGTTTTCTCATTACAAACAAAGTGTTTATGAACTAGTTACTATTCCAAAATGATCATTAAACATTGTAACTTTTTTCAGCCCATTTTAAACTGAAATGACTTTGGAAAAATCAGTTTATACTGTACTTTATTAATTTACTGGAGAAAAAAACCATATCATCTACTTTTAATATTATCAAAGGAGATGTTATTTTTAAAATGTTTTACGACAAGTAGGTGGCTCAGCAATGGAAGCAGATGTCTAAGTTCATAACTGAGTAAAATGTACTATGCCTCATTAACAAACTGTACCCCTGTTTGTTAAGGTTACGTTGTTTTATTATTACCAGAAGGTATCTATACAGGAGGTTACATTTGCACTATGATGATATGGGCTAGATCCTCTAGAATAATATAGCTACTGAAAATTAAAATACCAGCTCTAAACTGACCCTAAATTTAGTGTAATTTGCCCAGAGAGGATTTTAAGAATAATCCTCTGGTGCTATAGAGTTCCATATACCCTATCCATATGCATTCCTAAAATATCACAGTAAATGCTGGAGAATTTAAGTAAGAGGGCAAACTACTGGGCTTTCTTTCTTCATGAAGGTCCACTGTATCTGTACAGCTGATGTAATTTAGACATTTACAATTTTATTTTTTTCCCTCTCTGTATAATGAGGATATAGCCCTGCAATAGGATCCAGCCCTTGGTGAAAGGTGAGCTTCAAGCCATTTTGCATGCGTGTCTGACTGCTGCACAACCCGTCAGACATGTCCGAGGATTTGGTCCAATGTATTTAAATATGTAATGTCAATGCTTGTAAGGGGGCCAGGAAATCCTACACAGGGATTCATTAATTACATATTGCTTTTTTTTTTTTTGATAAAAAAGCTGCAGAGAATCATTTAATTACCCAATGAAATTGTGAGATTACATGAAATGTAATTATGCAGTTTAAATCATGGGTGATTTGTACAAATTGAACAATAATTTTCATCTAGAAAGTGGTACAGATGAATAAATAAAAAAGCATAATGCTGTAAAATAGAAAATATAAGAGTGTGCTTCTAAATTTAAGAAACAACATAAAAAACCATATATGACTGTAAAAGATTGCTTTTGCTAGAAGTAAAAATGACTGAATAATTTCACTAGTGACCTTGAATTTGACAGTAGAAAATCTTTTAATTGCTACCACAATTGTTTCTGCTCCATGGGACATTTGAAGGAAGTTTTGTTTCTAGATACGCAGACAAATCTCACAAAGTATTTAGTATCCTGTGGTTTGACTTTGCATATTCAGGCTGTCAAACTAGTTTTAATTAAAATGGTTTTCATTAAAACTTTTTGGAGCACACATAATTTACACTGCTGAAAATAGTTATTGAAAGTATGTAGATTTTAATGAAGAACTCTGTGGAAGAACTGGTTCAGGCACTATTTTAAAGCCTGCCTTATGAAACCCTAGTTGAAAATCCCTTTAATTCCCATGGAAATTTTTATCTTATTATTCTGAATAAGATGAAAAAGTACAGACACAACTGTTTCTAATAGAGAAACTTTATATTTCAAAAGGTATTTAAGACAACACAATATTAAATGCCAGTAGTCCAATTGCACACAAGTATCATGTCAGATGCGGGGAGGGGAGTTCTCAACAGATTTGATTCTGATTGGTACTATTAAAGTCCGTAATTCTTACTTGGTTTGTGCCTGCCAAGATCTATTTAGAATTACTCTGAAGAAAGGAATGTATAGAGTGCTTAGTAGCATGTTGCTGGAATAATAGATTGAGAATTGTCTAGTTTTTAAAAAAGAAATAAACAGCAATATCAAATGCCTGTCCTTATTACTGCACAAGCTACACATTACCTGCTTCTTTTGACAAAAAGCAAACACAAACCAAACCCCAAAAAACGACCCAAACCAGCTCTTCTCAGTACAGATGTTGAAATCCAGGGTCTCACTTTCTTACCCTTCATTACAGCTGGATACGTTTCTATTTTGTGGCAGTAATGAGCACCATCTGTGGACGGTTCAGAAGAGATAGGTGTGCTTGGTTGTGGGCTTGACGTGACGTGACTGACAGTCATAGTACCGTGCCACTCTGAAATGAGTTTTGCTATTGTAAAAATACAGAGGGAGAGTTAGCTTCTTAATGTTTGAAAGTACAAAGTTAAACTAAACCTTAATAGGTTGTGCTAAAAATAACAGTTAAAGGCCTCAGTTAAACAAAAAGGCTTAATTCATTCTCAGGGCTCTGCTAGTGTTCGTAACCTCCTTAAATCCTAGATATGAAATGTGTACCATAAGTAGAGCCTCTTGAATGAATCACTGCTCTTATTCTGCAAAGAACTAAATGGAACAGAGTTTGGAGAACATCCACACATACAGAAAACTGACTCCAGAAGTCTTGCAGACAAAACTGTTTCCAAGTTTAATTTTACATTTTCTGCAGATTAGCTTAATGCTCATTCAGCTTGTTTAGAAATACTGGTTTAATGTCTAATAAAGCTTCTAAGTTAGCTCACCTCAAAGAGGCTGTGCCATTTCCTAGGCTAGGCCATTGAATCTTTCAGGCATGCACTGTTCCAGGTCTCTCAGTCACTGTAATGTTGTTGGTAAGAACTGGTTTTAAAGTTATGTGGCCTTACAGACTCATAAAAGGCCTGTTGGAGATGCAGCTTCATAAAGAATGTGACTGTTCTCTGATGTCTCTTCTCCAGCTTCATGACAGTAGCTATTCCAGTCCCTGGGTTAAACCCAACGTGGCTGTCGGGACAGGGGACCACGATACTGACTGGGAGGAAAATGGTGGGGTTTTTTTCTTTTCTTTTTCCCGCTTGTTTTTCTTGTTTGTTTTGGTTTGGTTTTCCTGCCAAAGTCCTTTATTTCCTGGTCCCATTAGCCGTGTCAGTTTGTACACTGTCTCCCATAGGAACTGTGTTGGAGTCTTCAACTGAGATCATAATTGATTTCTAAATGATAATTGCTAGCTACAGAACAATTCCTAAGTCTGACATGATAATGGTTACCTTTATTCATAATAAATTCACAATAACTGGAAGGGGAATGTGATAATAAAGGTAAAGGCTTTATCAAGCATCTGCAATTCCAGGAGTACAAAATGTGCAATGTATTGCAGCGTCCTTGCAGTGACCAGGTAAGTAATGATGGAGAAAGTGGTTTCTATATAAAAAATGTGCTCATCTTGGTCTAGTTCTTAGAACATTTGTCACAAAATTCTTGAAGTAGATTTTCAGCTCGCTGTTGCTGTCTGCAAATTTTAGAGAGTACTTCAGCTGTTGATATAAATCAGTCTCCTTATTTGTTGTAGGAACAGAAAATGACCTTGCTAATATGTTAAGTAGCAATGAAGTTGTGGGAACTTGGCTGTGAAATCCACTAATTCATCCCTTCCAGTAGGGAAATGAGTTTTTTGATAGCCCTGTACACAACCTTATCTTTTTTTTTTTTTTTCCCCTGAACCCATGGCATTTCACTTCTGCTGACTTTCTTTTGAATAGGAGCCCAATTTCCTCTGCCCCAGTGAAAACCTGTGATTGTGAACCCAGTAGCAGGCTTTGTGGTGTTGAAGTACATCTCTGTGTATTGAGGAAAACGTGGCTTTCAGTGGTGCAGGGAATCTGCACTAAGCTGCACTCTAGTTATGTGGTCGTGAACCTCCTGATCCTCTGTTACTTACTAGTGACAAGGAATCTGAAGGCCTGAGCAGCACAAAGATCATATTAATGAGTATTAAGGGGTGCAAAAACTGTACAGTGAAATGCTAGGAATAGTGGTCTTGGGCTGGAGGACAAAGCTCTGTTTCTCAATCAAATCAAGGAAAGAGCATAAATTTTAATAGTAAATAGAAGCTGCATAGTTACAGTTCTATGTATTTTTTAGCATTGTTCTATGAAAGCTTAAACTTTAAAATCTCACGTTTCTAAAATTATTATGTTTTTCAAATTTTCTTCAGTGAATTATTTAAATGTTATGGTCTCACGGTATGTAGAGGGCCAAACCTGCTGCCACTTTAGTGAAGTAATTACGGATTTATACAAGTTTCAAGCAGCTTAAACTGCTTCATGAGTGTAAGCAAGTGCTAGACATTATATCTTTGGTTACTAACTAAAATCCGCTTATCGGTTGTTGTGTATTTTGGATATGAAAAATCAGAAAAAAATTAATTATGAAGGGTATTTTTGAACACCTCAAAATTAATGTTTGAAAAAGATTTTTTTGCAGCTTCCAGCTTCTTAAATACTATAGCACATCTTGCAAGTGTGTGTCACACCACTTGCTAGCTGAAACAAGTTGCAGGAAGTGAATCTGCAAAAATCAACAAAACACTTGATGGCCTGTATTCTCTCCCAAAATATGGGGAAATTTTACATCCTAAAGAGATTAATCTCTCATAATACCAGCTACTTAAATGGGTAAATAGTAGCTTTTTTCAAGGGTCATTTTGATTTCGTCTGCCGTCGCCCAAGCCATACCTAACCAGTTACATTAAAGTACCTGTATTTTGATATTTCTTTATCTCCTGCCTTTCTTTTTGTTGTCATCGCTCATTTTAATGTGAGCAGAAGTGGAGCATATGTATTTCTTAAAGCTTTCCCCATGTAATTTCAGTATTAAGTCTTACGTTGTCTAAGAATTTCTGAAAGCATCATTTTGGGAGTAAAATTAAGATGCATCACAACTTGGTAAGAAACCATTGAAAAAGTTCATTGCTTTATAAAGTGTACGAGACAAGGACTGACACTGTATCACCGGTGAGAGTAAGCTGGTAGGATGTGGAGCATAATGGATGAACTGGTTAATGCAGTTCTAAGTTAGAGAGTGATTTGAGTTCAATAATTGGTAAGTATTTTAAACATGTGACAGAGACAAGTGAACAACTAAGCACTTCAGAAGCAGTAGTCCGAGCCAGTAAGTGCTGAACAAAGAAGCTGCCTCTAAACAACTTACCTGTGGACCAAATGTGGATGTCTTGACATTGTCTGCAAACCTCAGTACACCATTAATGTGGAAGGTGCAACTGTCATAAATACTTTTATCACAGTGTAGTTATATTGTTCTTTTAACTGTTCAGGGTTTTGAGCACTGAAAAATACTTTTGTAATGAGAATTATCATATTGAAGTCTATGATGGTTTGTGTTTTACTAACAAGAAAGACAGTGCTTAGCCAGTTCTCAGAATTCGTAATTTTTCAGTCATTCTCCAAAGATGGTGAGCAGACCACTCCTCACCCAGCCACCACTAGATGGCAATCCAAGAAGTCACTTGTGGCTTTATTTCCTCGTGGGTACCGGTACATCTTGTTTCTTGACTCACGAACAGTCTCATTAAACTAGAAAATGTCAGGATACAATCTGAAGGGTTTTATAAAACTTCGATGATTAATTGCTTTACATGATTTTAAATCAGACTTTTTTTTAATTTTTAAGTTAGAAAGTTGGGTTGTTTTCTACCACCTTTCTTAAAGCATATTAACTCTTTAAATAAATCCTATGAACTGCCTGAACATTGTTAGAAGAAAGATTTTCTTTCCCCTTTTAGGGTTAAATAAATTCCAAACCCAAATTTTTGTACATATCCCTTTCATAATAAAATGTTTATCGTATTTATTGTGCTTCATCATCTGTTAAAAAGCTTAGGAAATTTTTCTGGTTCTCCTATCATCACATAGATGAACAACTCCACATTATCAATTTATTTGTTCAATTTCCTTGCGAACTTGAAATAAACAGGTTTTTTCATTCTACTCATTTTTAATAAAAGGAGCATATATAGAGGTTTCATATGTTTCTTTGGGAATAACCAAATGTAATCCTTTACAAATGCTTACCTTAGCCACCTCCATCAGATGATAATCTAAGATAGTTTATATTAACACTGATCTGGAGTCATTTCTTTTTATATCCTGTTTGGTTCTTCAAGAAAAACTTACAGGCGGAATGACTAAGCAAAGAGAAAAGCAATCTATGTAAAATTTGCTGTAGGAATGAGGTCACTTTATTTTTGTCAAAGAGTTAGAGAAAATAGCATAGAAAGCAGAGGTCTTTTCATTCCTCTGGAATCTGAATGTGGCTTATTCCTTCCACTTATTTTTACATTTTATTTCTAATAAGAGACTGCAACTCGGGATAGGTGTGATGGAGAGTTTTTTCAGGTGTCATCCTGCAATGCCATGTATTAGAAAATGTTATAGAATTTGACATTATACTGGACCCCAACATAATTGCAACCAAAATGAGGCTTCTCTGGTCCAACTTAGCAGGAAGAGTCCTGAAAAATCATTTGCATCTAAAATGTAAGTTCAGTGGTTTTGCAGTATTCACCAAAAAAAACAAAACAAAACAAAAAAAAAAAGCAAAAAGCAAAAAACCCCAACTATTTACAGACTTCATGAGTACTTGAAAATATTTATACAACACCTTTCTTAAAAAATATTAAAAAATACATCATCTCCAGCATTTCATTTCCTATCCAAGAGTAATGTAAGAAATACAGTGACTTGCAGTCACTGAGAAATTCTTCAAAACAGTATCACAGCTACTTGCTTTAACTGGATCCTAAATCTTTCCAAATGACTAACAGCTGGTGACATGTAACTTTTACAGAAAACTGCAAGTTAGGTTTCCAAATTGTACTCATCTGAAGATATATCAGAGTGGTCATGACCTGAATGGTGATGTTCTTAAACCTTCCCTTGCAATTATCAGAAGCATTTTCAGCTTATGGAACAGGAAAGTATTCCTTCAAAGTCATAATGTTAAGAAGATTTAAAAAGACTCTTTGAAATGGGGCTTGACAAAATATTTCAACAGGCAAAGGCAATGTATAGTTAATCTCTTTTGCCTTTCCATTATGCAAAACATGTCCCTTATTTAGCTACTGTAAGTCACTGTTGTCAGGAAGGAGGAAAAAGAGAGAGTATTTAAAGTAAGTGTAGGGAAAACAATACACTAGAACAAAGTCTGGGAACCTTATTCACCAAAATGTGTTCCTATCTGTCTGAATAGCTTTCATCCTTAATATCATTGTGTCTGCAACTCAAGTTAAAAGCAAGATTTTTCCCTAATGGCAATTAGTGATTTCTAGGCAGTAACAGATTTTTTTCTACATTTTTTTTAATTCCTCATCTGGTGATAGAAACTTGGAGCAACACCATACGGTATGTAGTATCTGACTACTAACTGAGAAACACTGCCATTAGAGTATCACTGCCATCATACTCCACTTTGCTGATGTTCCTTCGCTTTAAGAGCACTCCGAAACTTCTTATGCCAATCAGGAGACCCTACATAGAGTGAGATTTATGAATACTGGGAGCCTTAGTTGTGTCAGATACTGTGAGATGTCACCTATAGTACTGCTCCTGAGATCCATCGGAAACGGGCCTGCCAGGAGAACCTGGAACTGAAGGACTGGAGCTGGTGTTACTGGCTGAGGTTAACTGAAGCCTCATAGACTTAAAAAAGGCTGAGGTAGAGCAGTAACAAACATTTCCTAAGCATCATGTAGTTTTTACATCACAGCCACCCTAACACGGTAATCTTCCTGGTGAGAAATATGGAGTGATAATAAAGAAATGAAGGAACTAGAAAAGAGAGACAAAGAGAATTTTTATGAAAAGAAGTTTAAAACTTGTAGAAAGAAATGCATAATAAATGACGACATGCTGAATACTGTATCAGGTGATACGAGTGTTTAGGTATCATGAAGACATACAAAAAATGTGCATTAGATTACGTATGTTACAAAATGTACCAAGAAATTAAAAATAACTGCAAAAGATAGTTTGATATAAAAACAATCCTACCCAAACGAATTGACTTGGCTTCTAACAGCAAATTTGAATGGTTTCTTTGCTAAAATAGTGATGGTACAGAAACAAACCACATTGTAAAAAGGTATTGGGCTAATGCAGGGTAGTGTCTTCGCTGCCTGTATCACTCAGAAAAGCAATACTTTGATGAAATGCTATCAGCAATATAAAACTGGGTGGTTCCATATTTTGCTGTTTCAATTAAAAAATTTATTTATGGTATCTTCACCATGAAAGGGAATGATGTGATAAAATAGTAGTGTCACAGACGCTCACTAATTTGCCATTACAAAACCTGTTTTCAAGAAACTACAGTGCTTGGCAAGTTCAGAGGTGTGAAAGGAGAAACAAATGTAAGAAAAAACTCATCACAGCAGTTAACGCTTTTATGTGACGTAAGAATTTTTCTACTTGAATTATTCATCCTACTTCAGTTATTTACCCTGCTTTAATAGTTTCGTACACTCTTCTTACACTGCATCTCTTTATTGAAGGAGGATCATTTTAGCTCCGATTTGTGGTATACTTAATTATTTGATTAAAGATTACTTTGCATTAATTATTGCATATTTTTCTAGGATGATGCCAGCCTATTTGCATATCTGTAGCAGAGTGTGTCTCTGTAGTCTCTATCCTCTTAATAGAATATGGAAATAGAACATCTATTGCAAGCAGTCATACCAGCTTTCTTCCTTTGGAGAAGAATCCAGAGATAAATTCCTAAATGTGTTTTGCTGAATCAGCTCCAGTTAGGAGAGTGTCATGGATACGCTGCTACCTTTGCTACTGGTGCTCTCATGTAGGTCAATACGCTATTGTGTCCTTTGAATATTTATCTTACATTTAATGTTTTTTGTGTATGTTTCTGTCTCCGAGCTCCTAGCTTGAACTTAGCTACTGAATTAAAATCAGTAGGGCTTTTTGCCTGGGGTCGATAGTCACCTTTGGTTCAGATAAATAATGAGCATAAATCAAATGAATTGGCTGGTTTAGCCATGGACTTTACCAATTACTATTTTTGACCAAAATCTATTGTATTGTCTGAAAGCTGAAAATGAGAGTTGTCACATTAGCAAACAAATTACCCATGCTAATATTTTCCTCTGTAATCCAGTTACACAAGAGATAAATGAGATTTAGACATTTACTGCATAACCACGTCCTCTCATGCAAGAAGCAATAACCTCCTTCCCTAGGCAGTACAGGACTAGCTTTCAAATTTTAATAAACAATCTAGAATGTTGTTTTGTGTGGCTTGAAGATGTAATTAAGAATGAAGAACCTTTTTACTGTTGGGCCCTAATCTTGTGCTGGGAGCAAAGTATCATCTTTTACAAAGTCACTATCTCTGACAAATTTGGTATGAATTGTTCCTCTTTGCAGGCAGCAGAAGTACTCAACATCAGGATCACTGTGTGGTTGTATAGATATTGTACAAAAACATAGTAAACAATACTTTTTGTATTTAAATTTACATATGAAGACTACATTAAACTACACTCTTATACAAGGCAGTGTAAGCTAAGATAGATTAGCAAGATGATAAGCAAAGCTTACATACCTATTCCCTGTGCTGTGTTGCTATCAGTGTGCACACGTAGGTAGCAGTTTGCATGCTAAAAAGTGATTTTTCAGAATAAGAGCACACGTGGCCAAGCATAATACAAAGCAACACTAAGCCTATTCTAAAGCAAAATGTTTGAATGAAAAAAAATACAAGAATGTGTTTTAAGTCTGTCCCCTAACAATTTCATTGCTTTTCCCCTAGTTCTTGTCTTGTTAAAAATAATGGATAATGTGGTTTTTTTTATTTGCCTTTTCCATACCATTTATGATTTTATATGCTTCTGTTATATCTCCCTATGATTATCACTTTTTTTTTAAGCTGAAGTGGCCTAGTCTATTTAGGCTATAAAAAGGCTGTACTATATATCTGATGATACTTCTTTCTCCTTTACTGTATCTTGGTTAGTTCTGATGTAATCTTTTTGAGACAGGACAAACACAATGATTTTATACATTGACATAATGATACTTATTTCCTTTATAATAATTCCCAATGATTTTATTTGTAATTTTGTTTACCATATAGCATTAAACAGACATTTTCATAGAAGTATCTCCATTAACTTGAGATTACAGAGATGTAACACTGATTTTGGAATTGTAAAAAGGGAATCGAAAATTCCGTCCTATGTTGCAACAGAGAAATTATTACTTTCTCTTGTCAGTGTTGAATTCCACCTCCTAATTTAGGAGTTTGCTGGACAGTGCAGATCCTAGGAGGGCACCTCTACACAGCTATCCTGACAACCTCTCACCATGGTGAAAACTGGCCATTCTTCCATTTTACTTTCCCTCTTTTAACCAACTGTCCGTTCACAAGAGAATCGTCCCTCTGACTCAATAATGGTTTAGTTTCTTGAAAAGTATTCAGTGAGGACTTTGCCAAAAGCTTTTGGGAAAGCTATATACAATTTATTGATTGAATTGCCATTTTCCATATGCTCTTTGACTCCTTCAAAGAACTAATAGATATACGAGACATGACTTGTTTCTCCAAACGCTGTACTGAATCTTCACTATTGTATGTAGCCATATGTCTACCAACTTGCCATGCATGGAAATCAGACCCAGTAGTTCTCCAAACCCCCTTCAAGCCCCTAAAAATTATTAGCATCACATTTGCTACCTTCCACTCATCAAGTCCTCAGGCCAATTGAGCTTGCACCTCACCGTTTTAATTTCATGGATGTTAGATGCGAGGTTCCTTCAGACCCTTTGGGGAATTTAATCTGGTCCAGGCAAGTTGTTTTTATTGATCAATTTGTTTCAAAAAAACTTCTCTTATGGGACTGTAACTTGAGTTAACCTCTTGGACTTGACCTGCAAAGGAAGGCCTTGCTTATTGAAATGACAACCACTTTTTTCACCATTAATAATTATATCCATTCAAAAAAGAACTGTCCAGACTCAAGAATCCAGTGTAAAGTTAGTTAGCTGCATCAATTGTGTTAAGAATAACTATCAACATTAGAAATTGCAAAGACTGGTAAGTCACAGCTAGTAAGAGAATCAGTGGAAGATCATTCTTCATTGTGTATTTGACAGAGATACACCCACTTGGTAAAAAAAAAAAAAAAGAGTGCTGTGTCCATTTGGTTCCGTGTAAATTCCCACAACATTAATCATAATCTCCCCTTTGTCACATACTTCTCCTTTCAAATGCCTTTCTATTATCCCCCCTTGTATCAGCCTCTCACTGTCCTGCTCTCAGTCTGAGATTTATACCTTTCAAATACATGTAGACAGTTCTGAGCCTTCCCAGATCATTACATAAATATATCCTATTTTCTTCAGTGTGCATGATTCATTTCTAGTAACGACTCTCTCTTTTGGACCTAATGAGGTATGAAGCTATATGTTGCAGAGCAGCACAGTGGGAATTTCAAATATGGTCATCATTACATGTATCCACAAGCATAAACATACCTAAAGGATGTACGATGCGCAAGTCTTTGCTTCAACCGCTTCTGCTAATCCTGCGGAGTGATTTCCTGCTATATATTCCTGTATAATAGTTGCTGTTCACAGAGACATAAGCAGAATGGAAATGGTTGGCAGAATACCTCTAGCTAGGCTATTGCCTTAGACTGCACCGGTTCCCCTGTGGTGGCATTCTTGCATGCTGCTGTTCCAGAGCCAAGGATAACATTTGTGCACAATTTTAACAGCTGTCTGTACTTTCAGTTGCAGTCTCTCATCGCTAGCTGAGATTTCTCTATGATCCTTCTTTCAGGCAGTCAAAAATCTGATGTGTAGGCAATGCTGCACATATCTTAAAAGGAAGACAAGAAGGGGAAAATATTTTAAAGTCCGAAAAAGGCTGCAATGTATAAAAGCTAGAAACAAGTTGCTTGTATTGCAACGAGCTGTGCATTGAGCAGTACAGGCAAAGCTTTAATTCTATATTGTATCTGTCAGCAGACGCTTGATTGGGACACCTCATCAGCATGCCGTTCTTACCAACTCCTATTCACATTGGATTCTGCGTTTCTCCCCAGTGCATGAAAAATAGGCTTAGGCATATTTTGATAGCAAACTGATGTAAACCTACGGCAGAGCAGAAGGATTGGATGAATAATTATACCGCTAATCCCACCTGCTGTCACACAAAAAATACATGTCAAGAAATGTATAGATATCCCCGTTAATCTTAGCATCTGCCATCAGAGTAAAATTGCAAGTGCACTGGAAATGGCATGGCAGACAGATTTGGCTTGCCGTCAGTACCATCCCATCACTGTTTTCTGGAGGCTCAGCTCTCTAGCATGTGGACAACCTGCAGCCTGTACGGACTGCAGGGAGACATTACAGCCCTCTGGGCAATGCAGCACGCTTCCCATGCTGTGGTGGGATGAATCTGTAGGTCACTGCCTGGGTGACAGAATAATAGTGTAATTTCTTGCTCTTCTTCAGCATGTTTGGAGCCTCATGAGAATGATGCGGTGGGCTCAATCTGTGCAATGCTGAGAAAGCATCTTGCTGCTGTGCAACACCACTAAGGGACCATTTCCTTGCATGTTCTTTTCCATTACAAATTTACGCCATGACAGCATGCCCAAAAGCAAGAAATGTTTACAGAAAATGTGTTCTAGTCAGAATTGTATAGTCAGAGATAGGATTGTTGTGGATAAGTCACCAAAATATTTTTTTTCCTTACATGATACTTCAGCTTCTACATAATCTGGTAAATCCAAACATTCACGTGCTTTTTTGAAACCATAGCACTCTTGGTGTTTTGATATTCCTCCTGAGCTATGTTTAGTACCTTCAGTTTCTACCATTTTCTTTTACAGTGGAGGAGGATGTAAGGCCTTTTGCATATTTCAGTGGCAAGAGCTAAACTAAGCAGCATGTGAGTATTATGCTGTGTCCCAGTTACCCAAACTGAGAACCTGTCCACTGTATCCATCTACATTCTCAGCCTCTCCCTGAGGAAGACCTTCAGAGCAAGGCTGAGATACATCTTGGTTGCACCCTGACAGGGAACCTGGACACGATGGGCTCCTGGGACCTCCACTTTGGACTTAGTCTCCGAGTCTGATGTTTAGGTATCTCCTAGATGAGCAGTGCAAACACAAAGCTAGTCATGGTTATTTGAAGTTCACAGTGTTTTGTTTGGGTTTTATTTTCACACTGTGTATATACTGCAAAGAGCAAAAGACAATATCAAGCTTGAAAAACTCTTGCCACCTGGATGCATGAAAAATGGCATTTTCTTCTAGGCACTTTGCAGCCTTTTGTCCCTGACTCACCATGGGTGTACAAAAACGAGAATAACAATAAAGCCCATTTAATGCTAATTTATTTTCTACTGCCAAACTGATCTGATGGTTGATGCCAGCGTTCCGCGCTCTCTCTCTCAGAATATTCCTCAGAATTCATAATAGAATTCCTTATATCTTTACAAGAGAGAACTGATAATAGATAGTCCTGAAATATGTTAATATGTTTTCTATTCTACACAACTATTTTTAATATCACAGGTTTGTGGGTTTTTTTTAATACTTGCAAATCAGTTTTTCATATCCCTTCCATGTTCCTGCTTGAAAATAGAGAGGGAAAAGTCACAGAATGTTAGAAAGCACCCATTTAATTTGCCTTTAAGTATGGGAGGCTGCAGGAGGAGGAAATGAAGAAGTTGTCACCCTGAAATGAGAACAAAGCCAAGTGATAGTTGCATTGTAAAAACATTAAGGAAAGTCCCTGCTTATTAGAGTCAATCCCAGTTTTTTCAAATGACAAACCAGCTAAAGAATTTCTAGATAGGCTAACTGCCTTTTCTGGTATTTTAGAAAATGGAAGAAAACAGAAGGTAAGGCATATGTTGTGTTAAGAAAAATTTTGAGACTGAAGGTGTGATGCCACTTAGACACTGACAGCTGCAGTGGTCATAACTTAAAATGTCTTCACAAATACTAAAATCATAGAATCAAAATTATGCTGCAGTATGGGGCAAGAAAGATTTTTGAAAGATGTCTTAGCTGGTGTGCAAATTATTTTTCTCATCTGTAACTGCTGAAAATTATAAAGCTACGTTTCCACTTTTTATGTCTAGTATATTTATTGTGTATATAATTTGTGTGTTGTCCTGATATTACCAGGAACAAGGAAAGTAAGACATTTAGAATCACACAGGAGCCCACTGGATCTAAGAGGTTTGACCATTTACATTCAATTCAGTCTCAGTAAGATTCTTTTTCTTACTACAGTCCACTATCGATTTCATGTTCCAAATTCTCCACTTCAGTAGCCCTTAGAATTTATCCGTGTTTAACTCTTCCATTAAATAGTGCTGCTTAAATTCCTTTTTGCTTTTCATATTGATATAATAACAGTTTTCTGCTCTGTTTGCTAATGAAACCAACTCCTTTGCTTGGCGTTCAACATTTTGTTGTACACTAGGCTGATGGGTTTACTGGGAACTTTTGGAGCCTCGCTACATTCATAAAATCTTCCCGAATTTGCTGGCTACCGCATCTGCTCCATTGATATTTTTCTCCTGATTCTCCATACTGTTCTTCAACAGCTTTCTGGATGATCTTTTCAATTAGAGCACAGTCTTGAGATTTTATTTTCCCAAGAAGAATTATGTAACGCTTATACTGAGTCATGTTTGCCATCTGTCGATCCAACCACAAAAACAATACAAATTCTTGAAAACCCTAGTTTTCCTTAATATTTGCTTCTAATCTGATTTTTCACAGATGCGCAGGTTTATGCACATACCCCTGCCTTAGGATTTAGCTCTTCACAGAAGACTGGCACCTCTTCAAGAGGCTCTCAGCAAACTTGAAGAAATCTATTCATGCAGAGGATACATGTGAGAAGGTATTTATCAGGCAGTGCATGTGATTGTAAACAAAATCAAATGCAAGGCAGAAAAAAAAGAGGAGAATTATATCTGCTTTAACAGAGCGCATCAAGAAGTTTCAGAATACAGGCGTATTCTTAGTTTATGGACAACTTCTTTGGAACTAGTTAATGCTCAAGTGACTGGTAACAAAACACATAACTTTCTACTCCCGCTTTAAATTACTGTTTTCCACTGTGACTCTGCTGTGACTAAGGACTTAAACTCCAAATCCTAATTCATGTGATTATACATTTATTTACTTAAACTATAATGAAACACTTCTGATCACAGAATCAGACCTTAAACCTGCTATTTATATCAGACTCTTTCAATCAGAAAGGCCATAGTTACAGAGTCACTCTACCTAATAATGTTATGCCAGTGCTCAATTCTGTGTCCTGTTGACAACACTGGAGAAGACATCATTTCACATCCTGAAAATGTCAAACTATGTAAATTGCATTTTCTAGTTAAAAAATAGATACTGCCTCCACGATGACATTTTTTTTCCTTTGTAAAGAGAAAATCTGACCCAGAAATAAATTTCAATTGATTTTTAAGAGATTAAAATTGTTTGATTAAATAATGCAAATAGGAAAACACCTGTAAAACTGTTACTGACAGGGATGAAAACCAATCATTTGTGAAATCAGAAACGATCTTTCCATTGACTTGAACACACCATAGGTCTGGAGTAAGTAGTGCTCTCTCTGAAAACATAACATTAAATTCCTGCCTACCACAATTTTATTTGCCATTGCTGTGCTCTGCATCTTGTGAGCATAGTTCATGAGAGAATGCCACCAGTCTGGGCGGGGAAACGCTAAAAGGTCATAATTTATTTGCCTGTTGTACCTATGGCTCTACCTACACAAATTGCTAAACTAAAGCAGGAGCATGGGGCTGTAATTTGGCTTTTCACTTATGTGCAGTATCAAATGGTGCATTAAAGAAGGATGCGCCTATGAGCTGGCCAGCACTGAATAATTTCAGCCTGGCTTGTACAAACCTGAAAGCTGTAAGGAATGATTAATTTGGACGTCAGGAAAAGACACACAATTCAAAAGNNNNGGGCGGGGGTACCGAGCTCGGGCAGCCACTGAGAGCGCGCCAGCCGCGTCTCCCCAGCAACGGGCCTGGCAAGTCAGGGCTGCGCCTCCTCCCTCCGTCCCTCCCTTCTTCCGTCCGTCCGTGAGGGTCGTTATCTTCTCTCAGCCCGGCCGGCCACGGCCACGGGGCTTGAGGCTGCCCGCTACCTCCCCACAACCCGCCTTGCGGGCGGCTGCTCGGGGTGTGTGCATGGGAGTGGGGGGGGGGGGTCTTTATTGGGCTCGTCCTCNTTCCCGAATTTGCTGGCTACCGCATCTGCTCCATTGATATTTTTCTCCTGATTCTCCATACTGTTCTTCAACAGCTTTCTGGATGATCTTTTCAATTAGAGCACAGTCTTGAGATTTTATTTTCCCAAGAAGAATTATGTAATGCTTATACTGAGTCATGTTTGCCATCTGTCGATCCAACCACAAAAACAATACAAATTCTTGAAAACCCTAGTTTTCCTTAATATTTGCTTCTAATCTGATTTTTCACAGATGCGCAGGTTTATGCACATACCCCTGCCTTAGGATTTAGCTCTTCACAGAAGACTGGCACCTCTTCAAGAGGCTCTCAGCAAACTTGAAGAAATCTATTCATGCAGAGTATACATGTGAGAAGGTATTTATCAGGCAGTGCATGTGATTGTAAACAAAATCAAATGCAAGGCAGAAAAAAAGAGGAGAATTATATCTGCTTTAACAGAGCGCATCAAGAAGTTTCAGAATACAGGCGTATTCTTAGTTTATGGACAACTTCTTTGGAACTAGTTAATGCTCAAGTGACTGGTAACAAAACACATAACTTTCTACTCCCGCTTTAAATTACTGTTTTCCACTGTGACTCTGCTGTGACTAAGGACTTAAACTCCAAATCCTAATTCATGTGATTATACATTTATTTACTTAAACTATAATGAAACACTTCTGATCACAGAATCAGACCTTAAACCTGCTATTTATATCAGACTCTTTCAATCAGAAAGGCCATAGTTACAGAGTCACTCCACCTAATAATGTTATGCCAGTGCTCAATTCTGTGTCCTGTTGACAACACTGGAGAAGACATCATTTCACATCCTGAAAATGTCAAACTATGTAAATTGCATTTTCTAGTTAAAAAATAGATACTGCCTCCACGATGACATTTTTTTTCCTTTGTAAAGAGAAAATCTGACCCAGAAATAAATTTCAATTGATTTTTAAGAGATTAAAATTGTTTGATTAAATAATGCAAATAGGAAAACACCTGTAAAACTGTTACTGACAGGGATGAAAACCAATCATTTGTGAAATCAGAAACGATCTTTCCATTGACTTGAACACACCATAGGTCTGGAGTAAGTAGTGCTCTCTCTGAAAACATAACATTAAATTCCTGCCTACCACAATTTTATTTGCCATTGCTGTGCTCTGCATCTTGTGAGCATAGTTCATGAGAGAATGCCACCAGTCTGGGCGGGGAAACGCTAAAAGGTCATAATTTATTTGCCTGTTGTACCTATGGCTCTACCTACACAAATTGCTAAACTAAAGCAGGAGCATGGGGCTGTAATTTGGCTTTTCACTTATGTGCAGTATCAAATGGTGCATTAAAGAAGGATGCGCCTATGAGCTGGCCAGCACTGAATAATTTCAGCCTGGCTTGTACAAACCTGAAAGCTGTAAGGAATGATTAATTTGGACGTCAGGAAAAGACACACAATTCAAAAGGCCGCAGGTTTGAAACCCGTAACAGAACCGAGTACCAGAAGGGAGTGCTGGATCTGACACCAAATATATTGTTATACCTTTGAAACACTAAAAAGCCACAACCCTGGCGTTTGATGGGTGCGAGCAGTCCTGCCTGCCTGATTCGCTGAGCCAGCAACTCAGTTTTGCTCCTGACCTCAGCAGGGCCCGGATTTTCCTTTTTGTCTACACCGGTTTGCTCAACGAAGCGGGCTCGTATCCGCGCTGGAGTGTCCTGCCGTGTCCCCGGGTGGGGTTAAATCCCTGGGCGGCGGAATCTCCTCACATACACACGCGTAACGACACGGTCCCCTCAACCTGCTGCTAATTCGCCCCCGGGGGGCTGTGCCTCAGCACCCACCTCCGACCTGCCCGCGCCCCTTAGGAACCCACTCTTTGCTCCGGCGGCTCCCCTGCCTCCCCGGGGCAGCACAGTCTCGCCCCTAGCCGCACCCGCGGAAGGGAGCGCGGCCTCCTCAGCGGCGGGAGGACTCGGCCCCTCCCCTCCCTCGTCGCCCCTTCGCCCCGGTTCCCCCAACAGTTCCTCCCTTCCCCTGCCCTCCGGGGCCTCGCACCTGGCGGGGNTCCTCCCCCCCCGCTTCTCTTCCACACTCCACCCAGAAATGATCCAGTGAAACTAGGAGGAGGTGATTCTTCTCCTCCCTCCTGCTGCTGCTCCTGCTGGTCTGGAAGGGACTGCAGGAATCTGCTCTGCTCTGAGGCAGGGTCTGGGGAGGGGAGATCGTTCTGTGGAGCGAGGGGGCCGCTGTGGCCCGGGGTGTAGCTCTCCTGGTGCGCGGCAGGGTGCCTGGGGTCTGCTTGGTTCCTGACCATGGGGAAGGACCAGGAACTGCTGGAAGCTGCTCGCACTGGGAATGTGGCTCTGGTGGAGAAACTCCTCTCTGGGAGGAAAGGAGGGATCCTGGGCAGTGGATCTGGAGCTATTCCCTTATCCAGCTTACTGAGGTAGGGTCACCGGTCCCCATCAGATGCTGGGGATATTAACCTCTTCTTTGGTATCATCATCATTGCCCCTCTCATCTTCATTTCTGTTCCTGCATCCTTCATAGTAACAATAAATCGTTCACTCTCTCGCCAAGTACAAGTGTGCCTGTATTTAAAGTCACAGGCAGTCATTTTATTAATACAGTGATACTGAATTTCTTGCCTTCAATGCGTCAGTAAAATACTTGTTCATTCTGTTACAGGCTGCGATGCAGAACTCATATTTTTATTGCTGGACTAATATGCACAATATACTAATTATTCAGCCTTTGATATTTCACCTTCAAATTACTACTTTTAATCATAGACAGAAGTGTTAATCCTAGACAGGGCATTGTATTGTGGAATTCTATGTAAAAAGCCATAGCTTCACCTCTTACCCTCACCCATAGTTTCTGCTCTCACTTGTAGAAGAAATTAAGCATGCCATAGTAATGAGCCTACAAAACAAAGAAAGGGGATCTCTTTTTTCTTCTCTTTTTTTTTTTTTTTTTTTTTTTTTTTTTTTTTTTTTTTTTTTTTTTTTTCAATGAGAGATGATCAAGGCAGAGGAGGTGTAAAACTTATGGAACAGGTTAGGTAAGAGCAACATTACTTCCAAGATACCTGGATTTAGTGGAGTGAAACTGGGTTACTGGCCGTGTTGGGTGAAAGGACTTAACTTCAGTCATTAGTCATATCTCAGACAATCTACAGCATGGCTTTGATGTTGAGTTTCATCATGCTCTGAAGTAAGAACATTATCACAAGCCTTTATGACATTCGACAGTATTCAAACAAGGGAAGGTCTGCAGCACACAGCCCAGTGCTAGCGATCAATACTACAGTAGGCATAGCAAAAGAAGATAGAATGAACTGAAACACTGTTGACCCAGAACTTGAATTAATTGGGGTTTGGTTTTGTTGGTCGGTTTGTTGTGTTTTGTTTTGTTTGTTTTGTTGGGTTTTTTTTCCAAAAAGAAAAAAAGAGGCCTAAAGAGATGGAAACTGCATAAATTAAAAAATATGATTCTGTTGCCAGTACTTTCTTGTCAATATATTTATATTATTTCAGTGTTTCTCCTCAGAGAAAATTTAGTGTAACTGTCCAAATTATGCCTGTTTAAACACTCTTATAAAGCCTTCTTATTTTAAAGCTGGTTTTGGTGCTGTAAACAACAGTACAGATATCCATAGTTTACCGAAGTTCTGTGGTGTCCCAGCTGAATCAGTTATCACACTATTGTCTAATTACTAACTCATTGACCAAAATCAAACCACACTGAGAGATTGCTTTTTGTGCTGTACTTGAATAGGCTGCTTAGCAAGGAGTATGTTAGACGGTTGAGTCTCCTTAAAATGTGATACTCATTATTTGTAAGCACAGAAGCAAGTTCACTTCAGTACAATGACTGGCCGTTTATAATCCGGTTCTACTGCGTGCTTTGTGTAGAGACTTTCTTCAGGACTGATACCTGTGCTATATTCTTCCACTGTTACTTTCATGTTACATATCCTAAGTTCTCTATATCCAGAGGGAGGGTATTTCTTTGCGTTTTTTTTCTCTTTTATTAAACAGCAGTGTTTTACTTTGTGTGAACAGAACACATTGATCATGTGTTTTGTACGTGTAGATGGGTCATTGTTCATTACTTAGAATTTAAACATTTTAGGTTGTAAACTCAACAGTGGTCTATATTTTTTTTCTGGCAGTGCACTTAGCTTAAAGAGAAGTGAAGTAAAACATACTGGTTTATTTATGATCTTTGTTACTGATATGATAAGGAGTGTCTATGGAAAGGTAACTTCAAAAATTAAAGGTAAAAACTTCAGCATACAGTTGCTAAAATATCTCTAATTTTAAAGAAGTTATTTGAATACATTTAAAAAGAATTCAATAATGGAACGATGCATAAACATTCACAAACACACTATTGAACACAATACTTTTTAGAGGGAATCTTAATATTTTCATTGACTTCACCAGACATTCTCAAAGTAGAAGCTGCTAAGCATTACTGAAAGTGTTTTTGAGAAAGAGTTGTTTATGTTAGGAACTGTAACAGACCTTTTTTTGGAAGAAGTTACATGGTCTAACAGTTGCCACTAATTATAGATTACGTTCAGAATGACATGCAAGATTAAAGTTGGATCTATCTTGGTACAGAACACATGGGAACAAAAGAAGGTACTGAAAGGGAGTCATCTGGATACTCTTTAGGAAATCAACACATGCTGAAAATAGCAAAGTTGTAGAAGGACCATAACTGTATTGCATAAAAGTTTGAATTTGAGGTTGGTTGGGGTGATCTGAAGATTTCTTTTTTTTTTTCAAAGGAAAACCCATTGAAGTAGTTTACTAGTAGAACTACAGTAGTACTTTTTGCATACAGTTTATTAGACTAAAAGCTGCTTTTGAAAGAGAAAGCAAAAAAAAGCAAACAAGGACGTATTTTTCTTCTTTTTTTATGGAATATTTAGGAGACATTGTGTATGACAGTAAGTCCTGGTGTTTCGTTGATCATAATTATTGCTTATTTCCTAAAATGGTCCCCCAGAACTGTACCTGTTCTGTTCTGGTGAGATAGGACCATGATGCTGTTTCTTTTTCCTTTTGGTAATGCTCTTCCTAGTACTAGGTTGGAAAAGTTTAAGTCTTTCAGCACAAAATGGACTACTACTGTGCCTGACAACATTGATCTAAGTAGCAGTAGACTTTCCGTTCAGGTTTCTTTTAAGTGCTGGAGACAAGTCGGGTTTATATGGCTGAAACCTCCATTGCTTGATGCCTTTTTTATGGAAATTTGCTTTGCAGTGATTATGTTCCTTGTGAATGAAATTTAATATTCATGAATTGACAGATGCACATCGATTGCTATCTGAACCAAGGAGCAAACTATCTGAGCTCTGATCTCCTATTTACATTCATATATATATATATTTTTTTTTTTTTCTTCCTGGATCTTAGTGAATTTTATGGCACTTGTGGGGAAAATAGGGCAAGCTTTTGTATGGTTGTTTTATAGTCGAACCTATTCATTGATGTTAATTGCAGAGTAAATTATCTAACTTTCAAAGGGCTGACTTCTAACTTGTAAGTCCTTATATTAAATTATTACTACAGCTTTGGAAAACAATACATCTGGAAGGCTGTTTAAGTGCACATATAAATATATGAATGAGTTCCTGTGAGGATTTAAACACATACTTTAAAGCAGAGTATGTGCAAAGTGCATAAAAATGATATTTGTTCAATTAAGAGGTCATATGCACCCAGATATCTGTAATAGATACTATGTAAGATCTCATGCCCAAATTGATTCATCTAACTAATGACAACAAATCAGTGATGTTTGACTGCGTGGGCCATATAACTTGTTTCATTTCAGCGTTGAAAGGCTCTGGGTCGGTTTATGGCCTTCTACCTCGTTCTCCGTACTTTTCTATGGAATATGAAGATTGTGGGTTAATATACTGAGGGTGAATTCCTCAGATGCAAAAGTTCTAATAAGGCGTTGCAACACACTAGACCATGTAGAATCCTCTGTAAACACCTGAAATACAGTAATTTAGTTGCTTTAACCTAGGCATTTAGTGACATTTTAGAAGCCCTTGGGTTTCTGAGAGATCTGCGTGGGCTGGCAGATTTTGTAACAAAGAACTATGACCTGTGGAGATACATCTAAATTCTAGACGGGATACACTAGGACATCTAAAGCTGTGCAATGCATGTGTGTAGGCTACAGTCTCCAACCCCAAGCATTAGTACAGGGCTGGGGTCTGTCTTTCTCTATGAACCAAGGAGATTTCGAGACACCCTCAGAGTTAGAGACCTGAAGTGTAAGGGAAGTTTCTTCTCTCTATTTGTTCTGAGATTCCACTTCCTTGAATTGTCATATATTAGTATATTAACTGTGTTTCATATATATATGTAAAAAAAAAAAAGGGGGGGGTTGGGTGTGTAATTGAAGTGCTGGGGTCTGAATCCTGAGCCCTGAAGTGAGCTTGACACCTGGATGAATTTCACAACCAGGTAAAAGGTGCTAAGGCTGCCCAGGTGCCTCCTGTTGTAATCAAGGGCAAGACTGGGTTGGCCTCTGTGTTTGCCACCAAGAAGATCTTTTAGCTCCACTGCTGGCTGCAACCCAGTAGGTGTTGAGTGGTG